>JAQGAF010000272.1:0-60861 GCA_034687865.1 Kryphioiulus occultus
AAAAATTCTTAAGGTTTTCTTTAAAAAGTCCTAAAAAAGTCCTAAATTTTGAAAATCAGAATTTGTTTGCCACCCTGTTATAATATATGGACTTGGGGCAATTTTGGCATATGTCCCATATATAAATAATATAATTAAAAAAATATATTTTCCACATATTTTTTCCATATATTTTTTTTAATTATTTTTGTAATGAAGAATGAACTTTATGATCATCGCATGTAACCTGCAGATGTTGAGTGCTGACTCGCATATTGGGCCGTTAGTACCCGTGACTAGCTGTACATAAAGCCTGGAAAAGTCAGGGAAATTCAAGTAATGTCTGGAAATTTGTTGTGGCACAACGATTTTGATTGGTATTAGTATCTCATAAAAGCATTACAAAAGCTGTATTTGAGATCTACTTTTTCTAAAAATTCTGCCTACGGCGTTTTCGTTATCATCAACACTTCCTAATATATCTTATGAAAATTCCACTAAAATTCAGCCTAAAATACATTATTTCTTGTTTTTTAAATTTCGCCTATGCGTTCCTAAATGATCAAAATCGTAGCTGACTGCTTATCATATTTTTCAACAAAAAAAATTTCCTACATGTACAGCGTTTCCATCATTATGAACAAATTTTAAAATTTCGAAATAAGTAGTCCACAAAACTGCAGCGTTTTGATCTACTGGTTTCAACCACTAGTGTTCGCATCGTTATTATTATTAATACCCTAAAAATCCATTATTTCTTGTAATTATTTCAAAAATGTCGTCTATGGCGTTCCCTTTATTATTAAGAATATTTATTTTTACAAAATTGTTTGCTAATCCCATCATTTAGTGATCAGAGCTGCAATTTCTAAAATTACTGCCATATGGCATATGTACGGGGCAAATCTGTGTCAAAAATGTGCCAAATCTTTCATAAGGTGTTTCTAGAAACGGTCTAGAAAGTTTCCAAAAATTTCCAGTGATCCAGTTATCCAGTTATTAAACATACCCTTTAGGCACCCATTACATAGGCCTATAGATTTAAGTTGTAGTTTTGATGAGTTGAAATATGTTAATTACATGTACCTGTTGCTGTTAGATGACTTTTTAGTTTTACTAGAATTTTGAAGAAATTTTAACAAAAAAGCGGATAGAGCTTTGATATTACATTGGTTCCAAAGGACTAACGAACATTTTGGTTAGAGAAATTGAAAAGTTATGTTAGCAAAATATGCTTTTGAAAACAATGATGATTTGGAAAATATGTTCCATACACGTCCAAGCTGTAAACACAACACTATCAGTTGTAATTGGCCGTGTGACAACCTGCAGATGTCTTACCTTCTCGATATTTATCTTGGCCCCAAAATGTTGCGCATGAAATATGTTTTTCATCAACCTCTTCAACAGGGCTAATAATTTTGGTGTGATGATGGAAAATAAAAGCAAAATCCGACCTCCTTCCAGTTATTTTTAAACGGCAATTAGGCTTCTCTTCGTTGGTAAACAGAATTGCCTACATTATATCTCAGATTTAGTTTGGATTGGCAGCGGCTGTTCATCATCCAGAAATGTAATGGGTTTTGGATAGCTTCCAGCAACATCTTAATTTTGAGTGTGTTTTGGAAATATAGGGATGCGCAGTCCAGAAAGGCAGTGGACGCGCTATCCAATCACATTGCATTTGTTTCGAGATGCTTGTAATGGAAATGAAAAGGATTGGTGTTAGGAAATATTGCCAATATCAGTTTCACAGGGAGATGCATGCTGCATTACCTTGGGAGTCAGTGCCTTATGTTGAGTCTAAATCGAATTCGGAATTAATGGAGCGAAAAACAATGGAAACTGTTAGATCCCGACTTTACCCCTAACATACACGAACATGTAAATACGTGTTAATTCTCGAAAAAGTAATGAGGTAATTTCGATCACATTTGATGGTTTTCCAGAGCACCGACAGAGCTATTTACACGAATTTCAATCCAATCTATGAAACGATGACATTATTTAAAAAAAACATTAAAAAAACAACTGGTAGTGAACGGAAAAAAATTGTAAAAACTAGAAGTTAGAAGGGAAAAGGTACAAAGTTCGCTCCTTATGGTTCTAGGGGGTGTTCAAATAATGTCACCACTTTTTCGTCATTTACAGACCACCCTCTTTCATGTTATCATTTATCATCATTTTCAGACCCCTAAAACAATATCAAGGAAAATATATCTGCAATCCGTTATTTCTGGTAGAGTATTTCAAAGATATACTCATAAAATCCATCATTGGGATACATTGCATGATTTTTTGGTAATTATAATTTTGACTAGAAACCTACCATTTTTATTAGAATTGTGGCGCACACTTAATCTTTTAAAATGTATTTTTAACCTGCAAAAAACCAGGAAACATAGAAAACTCAGGACATTTCGTTTTCAGAAATTAGTAGGACCAGCCACCACATGGAACACATCCAATTCACCCTCCCCCTCCTAGTCAATTTTGTCGTCATTTGTCAGTATGTGACTGACATCCCCCACTAAGATGATAACATAATGCTTGAAATCCCCTAACAAATTTTTTAAATATTTTTGTAGACTAGTTATACTCATCATGTACGTTTGTAAATTGTGATCATTGAATGTGATCAATGTTTCAAACGGTCTGACGATGTTTACCATCAAGGTATTCCGACTAGAAAATATCATTTTGACTATGTCATGCTATTAAAGCTGTGATGTAATGATTTCTTTACTTTTCTGGATCCTTTCCAACCACTTCTTGCTCGTGAGAGCTACTTATATCGTAAGTTGAGTTTGTTTGATGGAGTAACTTGTTGCTGCAGCTTCATGACGTCCCCAAGAGGGTCCTAACAGTTGTTGAATGTCACCAGAATGCACTCAGGCAGCGATGAAGTGATTTGTTTTCTTCACTGCATGTTGCCAATTCAACTCCCCAAGGCGTGAAAATCAATTCTAATACCAGCGCCTGTAAGAATTTTATAATTACACCAAGGCTGTTAGAGAAGTGAAATGGATGACATAAAACTGTCGCATGGACATGCAACAGGCAATGCAATTTTGTTGTTTAACATGGGAGTGATTGGTCAACTGTCAACTAGGCTAGATGGCGCTGTAGGCGAGTTATTTGTAGATCGAGGCCTTATTTACTTGTTAGTGATTTTGACTACTACCATTCCTAATTAATCTTTCTTGGGTGAGGTTTATGATAGGTACAGGTTGTTATTTGAAGATGCAATAAATGCACATATGCTACATGTACAATTTAGCCCCTTCTCCAAATGAGCATAGATTATTCATAATCTATTTCGTAGCTATGTGTAGGCTATATTTGTGTTTTTGGTTATTTTAATTTTAAAGCAGACAACAATGATAAATTAACCGTCCTCGCTGTCGCAATTTATACTTTGATTTTTATTTAATTTTTCTTGTTTTTTATGCTGTGTTTTTGCTGGTCCGAATTAATTTGGCGCTGTGAATAACGTTTTTTGAGGTGAAAACGCTTTTTGGTTTATCGGCAATCGTCTGAAACTTTGTTTTATCGGCAATCGTCTGAAACTTTGTTTTTCTTGAAATGGTCGTTTAAAAAGAAATAATAACATTATCAATCTTGTAGAAATCATTGGACACTTACAGGGTTCAAAATGTCAGATGAACAAAAATTCGAGAAATTGTGTTAATTCAACAGTGTTTGACAAATTAAACCGATTTATTTGAGAAACAGTGTTGAATAGAAGTTGCTAACATGCTGGAATTGTGCATTAAAAAATAAATAAAAAAAGTTTCCCGTATTTTTCTGCACATGAAATTTTGTATTATAATATGGTATGCCTTCATATAAATGCTCAAAATACAAAAGAAAATTATTGGACATTGCCTTATTTTGCAAAATTGCTACTGAAATTTTGTGATCTGATTAGTCTGAGGAAATTGCTTTATTTAGCTGCATTAAACCGCAGGTAATCACTGCCATCCTACGAGCCATCGGGAAAAGCTCACTTTCTTTGTGTTTATGGCGGAGCAGGGCAACAGCAGGGAACGGTATAGGCGCACCATACTACAAGTTGTACTAGCTGCAAATGCTTCTTAAAATGCATTTAAAAGACACGGATGCAGTGTACAAGTGTTTTAAAATGTGGGTTCATAAAACAACAGCATGTAGATAAGAAAATCAAGATGAAACGATTAACATTGGTGGAGGTGGGTGGAAGTTTTAATTAAAATAGAATTAGTAGCCATGGATTGCGGCACTGTATTAAAACTTCATATTCCGTACACATTAAAGTCAACAAGTAAAGTAATTGAGCGGAAGCATTACAGTATCACAAGGGCATGCGGATTTTTAATTATGTTGTTCCGGTGTTTTGTCTTCATATACGAGTAATTGGCTAAATACGAGTTTATCTTGCGAATGTTTTACTAAATTGTTGCTTGCTTAATTGGTGAGTGACCGACTAAGCGTGAATTGATGAAAGCGTGCAGCCTTTGACTTCAACCATGGGCAGGCCCATTAAAAGGGCTTTGATACTAATAAACGAGCTTTATGTTTCGTGAACATCACATGGGTTTCTAGTATCATTCAGTTATAATAGGAATATTGCGTTTGAAAATGCCACAAGGATTTTCTTTATTGCAGGTGGTTGCTGAATACCCGTGGGCCTACGGCTTGTTTCTAAATTAATCATGTGTACAGTAATCCCCCATGTTTAATCATAAATGTAAACATTTTGCTATGTCTGCCATGCAGTATTTGTCATGGAAACTTTGGAAGCCCTTTTCAGTATGCATGTGCTTCATTTATTCACAAGAATTTAAAGACAGTATATTTACCAAAATAAGCAATATCAGGAATGCCTGCAGCCAATTAAATAAGTAGTTATTCTTAGCTCGTCAATATTAGTAGCAATAAATCGTTTACCCGTATTGTTACATTATTTGGAAAGTCTGACCACGTGATGTCTGCAAACCAGTAGCAGGAAGATCAACTAATTGCTTCTCAAAGGGAAATGCAATGAAACAAGATATTTCTTTGTAGTAAATTTCGCCTGGAAGCATGAATTTGGCTCGTTCTGAATGCACTTCTTCGAGGGACGTACCAAAAGTAATCCCACAAATTTTTTTGAAAATTCTTTTTATTGCAGAGCATTGATAATTTTGTACTACACGCCAGATTTTTAATGTGTGGACAGACATTCTCCTGTTCCAAGATGGCGCAAAGTCGGTCGAATTGACTGATATTATTTTGAAAACTAGCTTTATTTATATTCCTTAAGGATGCAATGATGTTGGATAAAAGGTAATTTACAAAAAGGTGAAACATTACTTTTGTGACACCCCTCATAAAGGTGTACCTATTTCAATAATTGCTAAATTACCAATGGCTAAATTTAAGTATTTTTTAATTAGACAACAGCATGTTCGGCAATTATCATGCCACCTAGCACCAAGGTGCTAACTAGGTTTGCTTGAGGGTATTCGGCAAGTTTTTTTTAAGTCATGCTTTCATCCACTTAGCTGTGTTAATACATGTATTTGCGCTATCGAAATATAATTTCTTTTTCCTTCATTTCTTTCCATAACCCTGTAATGCTGTAGGATAGAAAGTGGATTTAAAAGGCTGGACTTCGGATTATGCCCTGCTGCTGCCCTTTTCCAGCATCGCCGCTGCGAGGAAGTGGGCTTCTCCTAACGGCTCGTAGGCTGGCAGTTTTGCGAGTGGTTAGGGCAGCTAAATAAAGAAATTACATTTTTAGATTAGTTCAGGTTAGGCTAAACACAAAAAGCACAAACCTACAAAAAATAACCAAAAAAGGATAAATTGCGACAGCTCTTAAGGGTGTCAGTAGGTTGAAATATACACACATTTGCACATTTGGAGCCTGGCATATTCCATAACACATCCGACGTTTTTTCCTTAATTAGATATCGCTTACTGAAACACGAAAGTCACTAATGCTTCATGTCAGGCAGTTGATGCTCGTTGGAATTTTTTTCCACTTAAGATGGCAAACCAATTTTTTACGCCTAAGACACTCCCATGTAACATCTTTCTAAGTGGCACTTAATTGGACCGCTCTTCCAAAAAGTGTGGCAACATAGTCACATAGTGTCGAGCTGTTTTACTCTGCAAAATTGCGGGGCTTTTAATTTTCCTTTTCTTTCAAATTTGGTTGCTTTGGAAATACTCCTGTATTTTTAACAATGTTATTTTCTTCTTCTATAACAAGACTCGTTTTTGTAATGGACGGTTAATTCCCAATTATCCATGATCCAGTTTTGCCTAAAAAATCCACTCTAGGGAGTCTCAGGACCACAGGTGGCTCTAGCTTTCCAGAAAATGGCGGAGTTTAGGGGGATAGGGGGAGGACTGATGTGAAGTCAAAACAAATACATTTTCATTGATTCCAACCGTTTACTCTTTTTGCAATTACGTATTTCGTTTCTAAAGCACTCGAATTTGGGAAATCACCACGGGCGTATCTCGTTTCTCGAATTGCATTTCGGAAAAAGTCTATTTTGAGCAGTGAAGAACTGTCATAGGACACTACTCTCTTTTTGTGCAGAATAATCGTTTTTACCTCATTTTTGACGAAAATTGTTCTGTTTACTCAAGGAACCATTTTCAAGACATGCTTGGCAACTGACTGTTGAGACTTTGCATTGTATTGACATTCGTCTCTCTTGTCACCAAAAAACTTCAAACTTTTCGGAAAATAATTTTCATTTCAAATTCGTTTTAGGTAGCCCAATTAAACCAAAGGTTCATACAACTTGTATTAATGTTTATATTTATTTGTAATCATTGCATTTTTATATGTCCTGTATTTTTTGGTCAAGATCGCCAACATATACGACGATCTTAAGTAAGCATACCCTTAGAGACGTTAACATATTATGTCATCACTTTTTCTCGTTTCCAGACCGTGTCAGCATTTGTCATCATGTCAATACCCACCCCCAAATGATGACATGATCATTGACCAAAAAAGTGTAAACTTTTCGTAAAATTGTATCAGAAATGGTGAATTTTAGCCTTTAAAAGTAGTAATGAAGCTAATGATATGGCGACGTTTTTAGCAAAACTGGATGTATGCTTGTACCTACTGTAGCTAAAACGACTTTTAATGGGATTGTCCATGTTGTCCATGGGTTTGATTAGTCTATTTTCGTAACATTAAACAATGCATCAGGAATGTTTCAGAAAATAATGACAGGTGTCAATCTTGTCAGCCAGACAATTAGATTTGAATTCGTTAAATATAAATAATTTGTTCAATTGGTATAAACTTAAGTGTAGATAAACACGAAATAACGCAAAAATATCGAAAACACAAAAAATACACGACACTGTAAGAATAAATTGCGACTGCTACGAAAGGTGACATTCTTGCTTGCTAGAGAAGTACCGGTATAGGGTTATAATGTACACATTTCGTGCACATTTGGAGCAGGACATATTCCGTAGTATAATCGAAAATTTTAAGAAACAAACACTCATGTATGAAGCTTAGTAGGGTCATAACCTTATGGAGTATTAGTAGGATATGTGCACACTTACCCTTACAGTGGGCTTACCCTAACAGTACGTTGGCTTGGCTGGGCAGATTGCAAATTGTTTTGGTTTCAATTCAACTCAGTATCCTACTGTCAGTAATTTAATACCATCCTTTGGAAGAGAATTCCAACGTCGAATTGCATGCAGAATGTAAGACCAATAGTAAGAATCCGTATGGGCATGCAATTCCATAATTTTCCTGACCTAAATTGATCTAACCTAACCTGACCTTATCTAACCTATAACCAATAGGCATACGTCAGGCTAGGTTATCAGGCTTCTCATTGAACCTGGGAATCCTGGGAAACCCGGAAAAGTCAGGGGAATTTTGAAATTTGTTCAACAGGTCCTGGGATTTCCTAACTTTTAATTATAATTTCAGTGTAAAAGGTGTTTCGTATATCGATTGGTTTTTAGTTGATGTTGCCCTTTGCACAATGAAATAAAACCCCAACATGGCAGCCTGGTTCCTGCAATATACAGTGCATTTAATCCGAAACATGTGCTTGTATTTAATAATCTAAATTAAACAGTGAATTCCTTGATACAGTGGAATCCGCTTAATGGGATCGCGGATAATGTTACCATTCGTTTATTGTTATCGAAATCGCCACGTCCCGAACGCTCGTATAGAAATTCACAGTGAAACATCGGTTGTTGTAATCAACAATACGCTTATTGTTATCATTTTCCCTCATGGAGGATTCGTTAAACATGAGGAATGAAAAGTTTTGGAAGACCATGTCTAAATTGATGTACCATCTGCTATGAATAGCGAGAATTTCTTCCAAATTTTCGATATTCATTGATGAAAATATTCCAATAGCACCCCAATGACTAAATCCGGCAGTTGCTAGCCTATCTGTGAGTCAAACAGCTGTCTGATGAAAATGAATTTGATGTGGACGAATATGAAAGGTGCATCTTAGTTCAGAAACCACCAAAAAATATTGAGATGGCAGAAGCACTAATAAATTTACCTTGGTGGCAGCATTGATATAATATGGGCATTTAATTAACAAATATACACAGAAAAATTGTAAGCAAACCAATATAAATGTCGAAATAGCCTGGGCCCAAAGTGATCCCATTAAGCGGAGTCCACTGTATTCGAATTCCTTATGATACAAATTCAATAATTTAATCATCCTAATCGATAGTCATATTGATCAAAAATATTATGTAATGCATATTCAGTAGCAGGTTTTTTCTTTATAGTTGTCGATGAGGAACCATAAAGGGCAGGGGGAATGCAAATTTTGCCTGAGAAACCTGGGACGAATACTGTTACGAAAGCTGTGGGAACTCAAGTTGTTAGCTCGAGTAAGGTTTGGAAGTTGCCCCGCAAAGCGTATGAGCTGTTAGGAGAAGCCCACTTTTGCGAGGTATGCACATACATGTACATGTATCCTAATGCCCTGCATGGTATAACCCGCATAAAACTTGGAAATTTTTTCGAATGGAGACGAATTCGCAGGTGCGCGTTTCAACCTGCCCAATTCATTCTGGTTTTGAGTGGGTGCGAACCCCCGGATCCCAATAAAAGCAGATGTGGCAATAACTAAAATATAAGCGAACTCGTTTATGTGAAATCCGAGAAAGGGAGAGCCATTCCCGTTAGTTGTAGTTGTGGCAGAGGTGAAAACTCCCATCGAAAAATATCGGCAAATTGGTCATTGTTGCGTGGCTGCTATAATAGCGTGTAATTAACTGGTGTGAATTTTTCCAGGCACCACGTGACTGCCCGGGCGCCCCCTTGCGGCGGAGGCGGAGGCCGCTGCACATGTGCCTGCGAATTCGAACGCAGTACGGGTCGCAGATCTGCGATAGTCGGCCGGCTTCTGGCAAATCTCAATTGGAGTTGCTTCGCAAATCGCTCTCGACTTTCGCCTAGCTTGGCTGATCGGAGGTTTACTCTCAGGGCATCAATAAGGTAGGATTCAGCTTTCATTTCATAACTTTTGACTAGTTGGCCAGTATTGATATATTTCAATTCGAATTTTCTATGCTGAATGTTGACCCTCTTGGCATAAACGTGCCTAGACACGTTTTGCCAAACTCGAACTTGTAAAATGCAGAAGTAAATTTCACGCAAATTTGACTATCGCGCAGAATAGAGCTTTTTACTTTGCGAGCAACTTGTTGCTCATGGGTGAGTCATCTTGGCAATAGGGTTCTCCTTCAAGCACCAAACATTTGCCTACATTACCCAAAAACTATATGTCAGAGACTCCTTCTTGATCAATGAGGGCAAAATACTGTATTGTGGGCAAAATACATGTGCATTAACTGAATGGGGGCGTTTATGTAATATGTCATCGTCTTTGGAGGATAGTAAATGCTGATAAATGATGACAGAAATGAGGGGTGTGGCGAAGTGATGAAATAGTTGGCTGATAGTTTAATTGAATTAAATTATGGATGTTTTACAAACAGTGGCTTAAAGTCCAACATTGTATTGTATCCAACGTTGTATTTATGCGATTTACAAAATTGTGACTTATGGAATTTATGACGTATAATGCAGTGATCACTTTCTTCAGAGGACATATTATTCTACACAGTACTTATTATTCTACACTATATATGCAAACATATATTTAACTAAGCTAACACCCAGTTTGTAGTTTGTTGTTTTGCGATGACCAACTTGTTGCTAATGGGTGTGTGATCCTGGCACCAGGGTTCTCCTTCAATTAACCCACCAAACTGACCAAATGTTTTCCTACATTACACAAAAACTGTATATCAGAGACTCCTTTTTTGAGCAATGAGGGCAAAATACATACAACTGATTGGGTGCGTTTTAGTATTATGTCATTGTCTTATGGGGTCAGTAAATGCGGATAAACGATGACAGAAGTGAGAAGTGTGACGAAATGATGAAATAGTAGGCCGATAGTTGAGTTGAATTGAATTGAATCATTGATGTTTTACAAACATTGACTTAAAGTTCAACATGTGTGATCCATTGCAACAAAATGTGCCTACGGCGTCGTATTTTATGCTATTCGCAAAAATGTGACTTTTATGGCATTTATGATTTTTAAAGTAGTGATCACTGTCTTCTGAGTATAGGCTATTTATAATTCTATACTTTACACGGTCAATTTTATTGTGTATTACGAGGTGTGTCGTTTATACCTAAAGAAAATACTATTTTACCCAAATGTGGATGATTCAGAATTATTGATCTAATTTTCAGAAAAACTTAGCTCAATGACAAACATTTTTTTGTAAATGGTTGTCATCATTTAAGATGGCATGGTGGTCTGGAAATGATGACATGGGGTCATCTGAAAATCACGTAAAAGTCATGAACGTATTTGAACGTCCCCAATCTCGGTATAGCACATGTATAACATAATATACATGAACGTTTATATTTAATATGACGTTTTTGTTCAATAGCAAATACATTTTTGTTGGACTTTTTTGGAGCGTCAGTGCAGTGATGCATTTTCTTGAGAATGCTTATTTTTTATGCTTTTACGGTCAGTTTATTGTGTATTCTGAGGTGTGTCGCTACCCAAAGAAAAATTCATTTTTACCCAAATTTGGGTGGTTTTAAGGGGGACGCTCTCAAGTCATATTTTTTTCAAAATGAGCGAAATTAAAAAAGATTTTAGATCAAAAATGATGGAGTTAAGCCCATTTATATCAAAGCAAGTAGTAATTAAAGGTTTGCCATAGGCCAAATTTTATGTAATCATTATGCAAAAAATAATGAATTTTAAGTACATGCAGTATTTAAATGTAGTAATAACGAGGGAATAACTAATGGCACATTTTTACATTTTTCGAAGAAGAGAAGCTGACGTATATAGGCGAATTTCTTTTCACAAATGATGGATAATAACCTAATTTTTTATCAAAAGCAAAAAAACACCTCTCTAAGATGATGACATTCAGTATAATGTCGGAATTGTTACGTTACATATGTATGTTAAAAACTAATTTTTGTTGTAAATTGTATCGTGATTGGATAATAAGTTGACACCAAGACTCACAACTAAACATTTCAATTCCAGATCAGGATATATTTACTTTTTCAGAATGAAACTCTTTTTAATCTGAGATGGGAAATCACGTTTTCTATCACTTTTGGTATTCCAGTTTTTTTTTATGTAGACGATTGTGGGGTCTAGACATGGATTATCAACCTCAAGAACGTATCTACAGTGTATTTTACATATGCAAATACTAGCTGAAGCGTGGGTGGGATATTGTTGAGAGGAAAAACTTGGTCTTATCAAACTAGGCATGTTAAGAGCAAACTCATGATGTGAACAACCGGAATTCAAGAGTGGAATTATTGTTCTTAAGTCGAAATATTGCTTCTACAGTACATGTTTACCAAATATGCACCATTTATCATGTCAACATATGACATTTTCAGCTTACAGTGCTCACTGTGACGTACATAATTTGGAATTGTAGAGTACTTGCTTATGCAGGCCTGTCACGATAGAATTTATTCATGATTCTCAAATATGTTGACGATCATGAGAATTTCGAGAGGTATTTCCATAAGGGAATTCTCTTAGAAAACGTCGTAAATTATTTGTTCCTTTCAAAATGCGTGTTTTTCGATGATAAATACTATACGCTATCCCGTATGGGAGTTTTAGCATCTATGCAATGCATAATTTAAAACAGTTTTATATCGTTCTGTCACAACAATAATAGCAAGTATCTTTCAGGAACAATGTATTTACGTGGGCATACGTGTACATGTATATGTACGTTTGTTGCTTGGGATAGGAAAACACGACTAGACGACTTCCTCAATTTACTCTTTTGCGTTTCTAATTAGTTATTTCACAGACTAATTTCTAAATGAAATGTAAAGCAATAACCTTATGAAATATTTTTTCTATGAATGCAATAATTTTGAAAGCCCCGTTTCATACCATTTTCAATAAATAGAACATATTAACGGGCCACTGGTGGGCTATGGGACTTGAAGACTAGTGCAGCTGCATTTTGCCCCCATGGTTTTTTTTATTAAGAAATCATTTAACTGTAAGGAAAAATGCACTCGAATGTACTAAGGTGATCCAAACAAGCAAGTGGAAAAAAGTGTTGTGTCAATGTTTGCAGTGTTAGATGGCAAATGAGGCATATTGAGTCCCATGTCGTGCAGCGTTATATTTGACAACTCCGATATTTAATTTAGCGCTTTTCAAAACGGAAATAGTGCAACAGAGTGTTCAGCGTGTTCTGCTCCAAATCTATCACGTATTTATGAAAATCCTCCTCGAGAATACTGGGTGAAAATGAAAGGAAAATATACAGGAATAAGTGCAGTACTTGAAACTTACAAGTGAGGTGTGTGCTAAATTTAAATCAATTTCATATCAATATAATGTTAAGTGCATGTGCTTTTACCTCACAGGCTTTCATAACATAACCCACGTTTTAGATCCATTTTTATCGCAAACTAGGTTATTGCAAGATACAGTGTATATGTGCATACAGGCGATTAATGAGCTATTAATACTAGCCTTTAATATGTTTCAGTAATTGAAAAAAACCAATTTGGCAGCATCGGGACATTGTTGTGGGAAAATGTGTTGAATGAAATATTTGGTTAGAAAATCATCGTGACCCACACTATATTATTTGTTTTCAAAGGCAATCGGTATATAATCCATAGAAAAGTTGCAAATCTTTTCCCCCGTAAACTAATGTAATTTGGGTGACTATTAAGCGTTCAAGTTTTATATCTTTGAAAGACACCCTACATATCGTGTCAAAACTCGAAATTTTCAACTTCCAAACTGTGATGTCTATACTGGCCGAAAAAGGTTTTCGAATGAGGCGCAAATTTTATGAAAAAGAGTTGTCAGACATTATGGATTTTAATTATGAATTTAAAAATATTAATAGCGAAAGAAAGGCTAAAAACACCTTTAAAAATGGAGGCGAAGTTGTTTTTTCTCCAAAATGTATTACAAATAATTGATTTTAACCAACATATTTAGAGTTATACACGGTCTATATGTTTGTGTTTTAAAATGAATTAAGATTGAAATACCGTAATGTGAGTCACTGAATAGGATATTCGCACCAATGTGTATTACGGCACGTGCATTATATAATACACATCCACGGTGATATTGCTCTTGAAATGCGTCTGCACGTAATCATGACAGTGATTTCATTGTCATTCAATGTTAGTGAGATCAAAGAACGCATTTCCTGTAATTTATTTGTGAATTCTGCAAGCTAAGCAAGGTAAATTTGTCATTCGCATCGTATTGTGCATGAGATTGCCAAATTAATATCTCGTTCACCTTCCTGATTTAAATGAAAAAAATTGCCATTGTTTGTTCGGGGATAAATATTACCACTAATGAGTGAAAAGCCTGACAAATTCAAAAAAACAACAATGGGAAGTTCACCAGGTTGAAAATGATAGTTCAATTGATCCTTTACTCTTTTAAGCGAAATATGATTTTGAAAATGTTGCAGCTTAATCTACAAATAGCTGCGGGAAAGTTGATGCTCAACATTTGCCACATGATCCCGGAAAGCATTCAGGAATTTCAATGGCCTTTTCAACGATTTTATAAACGAGGATTTTTATTGCGATTATAGCCAAGCCTGGAAAATTCAACTCGTGAACTGGATCATATAACATCTATAGAACTGGCTTTGTGAATTTGATTCTGGTGAAGCCATGGTAAAAGCAGCTCGTTTGTACGCTCAAATTAATTCCTGTACAATACCGGAAATTAAACCTGTATTTCGCCCATGAGGGTCATTATGCAGTGACCCCGTATATACGGTATATCGTCCACAGAATAGCGCTAAGCATTCGCAGAAAAGTATAGACGAATTATTTCCCTGGTCATGCAACGCATACATTATTGAAGATGAAAACGTCCGAAGACGATGTCATTTTCTCATCGAATGCTCATTTGAACATGACATTAAGGACTTGCCATTTAATCCGAAACATTAATTGATTATTTGAGGGGAAAAGGTGCACGAAAAACATATTCTCCGGATTTGCTACGGAATATGCCCTGCTCCTGGTGTGCACAAAATGCCCTAGGTATATCAGTTTATCATTTTTAGGTTTTTTTTGTTCGCCCTAACCGAAACCTAAAATATAAAACATACATTTAGCTGCCCCAACCGCAGGCAATCACTGCCAGCCAGCGAGTCGTTCGGAGAAGCCCACTTTCTAATAGTGTCTATGCGGGAGCAGGGCAGCACCAGGGCATACATGTATTCCGAAGCTCAGCCGATATTCCTTTTGCTCACACTTTAAGCACCCCAATCAGAAAGTACTGTACATGTAGTTCGGTTTGATTTTCAAGTTTCAAACTATACAAATGGATATTACATGTACAGCATGGTAAAGGTCATAAGGGCTCATGGAAATTGACTTATCGTCTTGCATGACTTTTCACGACATTTATTCCGTATAGTCCTCCTGTTCATGTATGTCATTGTATGCAACTTCACCAGGTTAAACGCTGTTCATGTATTAGACGTTCGTCATATTAGCAAATAATGACTTAGCTTGAAATGAGCATTTATTGACATTTCTCGATATGAACATGCATTTACAGTCTATTGACATCACTTGGTTCGAGCATGCATGAACATATATGTCTAACTTGACTTAGGCACATTTTTCTGTATTTTTTGTTATGTAAAAATGCGTTTTCAAGCCATACATCAAACCATGAAATACTTCTCCAATTTCCTGGCTGTGGTTATTACGTTATTTTTGAGTAATAAAATGCCATTTGAATATTATGTAGCCCAATATGGGAACATGTTTGGAAATAGCCATTATGATCCATAGAATCAGAGTCATATAAGCACTATAATTTTTTCCACCCAAGACAAACTAAAGAAATTTCATTGAAATTACAATATAGCGTTAAATAAGCGTAAAAAGTTTAATTTAGTATATAGTAGCATATGTTTTATAATAAGCTGTACTGCATTGGATTGCGTAGATTTAGACATTCTACAGCTACATTTATTGAAAAGGTATATTTCGCACATGTGCAAGGTTTCCAATGTGGTGTGCTGGTGCGCGCAACATATAACTACTTAATTTAGAGGTAACTGACTAATGTTAACCTTCATTTCAGTTAACATTCAATATTTACACTACTGGGTTGTGAAGCAGACCATGACTGTTCCTCTTGCTACATGTCAAAGCTTGGAGGCATTTTTTCATAACCACAAAAGCCATTAAAGGTGAAATGAATTTCATCCTTTTTATAAAAATCCTACAGCTGAGGTAATAAAGAGAGGGATTTGATGGATGAGCTTGGTAATCATCAACCATCTGCGTCGTTTGATCTATTTCACATGTCTGCACCATATAACCCATCAGCAAAGCCATGGGTCATGGACACTGGTCACAAATAACGCGAATGTACCAATAACAGCTGACTTGTCATTAGTGCTAGTTCGACCAATATTTTGAAATCCTGAAAACTGAGAAAACCTTGAAAATCTAATGCTGGAAGCAAAGCATCCTACAACTAAGGTCTATTCCTTAGGCACTACCGGTTAATTAAGGCTAGAGTTGCACAATGCAATCAAACTATTTTTTTGGCAGGTTCTTGGCCATATTGCTAATGGGTCTGCAATTCACCTCTTTTATTTTTAATCGCATGCTTATTACTTACTAAATTACTTTGCATGCAACCAACGATGGAATTAATGTTGTCATGTTTATGTACTACAATGTACATGTACACATGTGTGTGCCTCTGGTCAAACGTTTTCCTCATGTCGAGGATACAGCGTTTTTTCAATTTATTGTTGATGCCCAAAGGCTAAAATGTAACTCTGTTACTTTCCATTTACTACTTTGGCCATTTGTTTCAATTACCCTTGAAATATTATTCGTTCACATAATTAAGGACTACAGTGATTTGATTACATCTATGTCGTCATATGGAAATGGGTAAAACCCAATTGAACCAAATTTTTTAATGCAAATGAGGGACAATTGGACTTTGTTGATTTGTATGCAACCACCAGAACATGGTTAAAACAATTATTTTATTTGGTGACAAAATCAGTGTACATGCATAATGCTTTCGCAAAACGAAATTAGTCCTAACAATCGGTTTTGTCATCTGACGCAAACCGTAACAAAATATCATTAATTTTTGGTGAATTTAGGCAAATTTTTGAGGGCTTGAAGTACGAGCTGCCTAATTGTTTTTTCCCGTTCATTGTGAGCTTCAAGTTTGACAGGTTGGCTCTAAGCTCTTAATTTTAATTAACGGAAGACATAAACGGTTTAATTAAATAGCAAATGTAAGAAAGAAAAAATGAGGAAATTAACGACGAATTAGTATTCTGACAACATAAACAGTTTTGATTCATTACCGCAGCACGTGTAAAGGGCAAAAACAAGATTTTTTGGTAGATTTGATCTTATCTTGCGGCATCATCAATATTGGAGAAGCCATTCCAACACATGCTGATGCGCCATGTCATGAAGGGAATTTAGCCCTTAAGAAAACTAATGTTTTTTATTGAATAAAATGTTTCTATTGGGAGGCCCCATAGCGAGTGAGTAGCAGTATAATTGAGTAAAAACATAGTTTATACATGTAGAACTTCTTAAACTACATGTATTTAACCAAGAGTTTGGCACTATGTTTTTAAGGCATTTCTTCCAAAAATTCTCATTCTTTCAGTACTTAGGCTTACAACTTTTTTTAATTTTCTACAAAATACTTTCATCAAAAGAGATATTTTTGTTAAAAAACAAGTACTTTATTAAAGGCTTGAAGTACGAGCAGCTTTATCGTTTTTTTTCGGGGCCTCCATGTTTCACTTCCAAAAATAAATTGTCATAGTATTTCTCTTAAAAATTCTCATATGTACATATAATCAACTTAAAATGTTTTTGATGGTTTTTTATGGTGTTTTTGATGTTCTAATTTATTTTACATAAACAATATCCGAAATGAGGAATATCCTGGTTTCCTGAGGGGAATTCTTGAAATAGAAGTTATTTCGTTCTTAAAAAAATTCTATAATTAAATTTTATTATTGTCTAATATTGTCTCTTGCAAAAAGGTTTTCCTAGATAAACAATTATCTCCCTTACCTCCAGAACCAAAAGAATGTTATCTTTTTCGACCCAAAACACAGTTTGATTTAATACTACAAATAATTTTACCCACAGACATAAAATAACTTTTTTAAACGAATTAAGCACACGAGTGGGTTTGATTTTAACTCTTCGTATCTAATGGACAGCACATCAGTGCAAACTCATAAACTGTTACCCACTTAGCATATGAGTTGCATAAATAAGTACAGTGCGTGTATGGAGTATAATTTTATGCAAAGTTTAAAGCTTGTATTAATTTCACACAACTAGTTCAGGTAGGGAAATACTGGTATTTATTACAGAAGTAAATTCGTTTCATTTACAGTGTTAGTCCATCAACGGACTTGGAACACATTTACGTAACCCAGAAGACTAAGTTTGCATAACCAACATCTACAAGTGTATATGTGTAGACCTGCTGAACGTTTACTTGAGGGACACGTAAAAAGTATGCATTAGGCTTGTCCATGTCTATCTTAATGGGATATTTGGCAGGAAACCACGCAACATAGTAGTACGTCACATACATATGGCTATAGCATAGGTCGTTTGGTGCCGATAAAAGTTGATAGAATTTGGATTATGGGGAAAGCCAATGGCTCCTATGGTTAACCATGGTTATTTTCGTATTGCTATCTTTTTTTCCAGTAGGGTAGTCCTACTTTTCCAATTCCAGTTATCTGAATGAGGCATGTCAAACTATCTCAAGTGCACGCACCATTTGCCAAAAAAGGTTCCAGCTTTGCGTCATCCACGAAATAAGACAAACTACTGCACCAATTTCACCAAAATTTTACTTGGCTGTACTACGGTGAAGTCCCTGCTGCTGCCCTGCTCTGTCGTACACACAATTAGGAAGTAGGCTTCTCCTCATGACTCATTGGCTAGCTGTGATTGCCTATGGTTCGATGCATCTAAATGAGGAAATTAAATTTTTAAGTTAGTTTAGATTATGATGGATTAGGTTACCATAGGTTAAGTCAGGATAAAGAAAAAAAACGAAAAAAAACATAATTCGACAACACAACAAGAATAAAACACAGAAAAGATAAATTGCTACCGCTAGGTCATGTGTGTGTATTTGATGCATATTTAGCAGAGATTATATATTGCAGTATAGGCTATACTCTGGTATTCGAAGTTTTGTCATCACAAGATCGTGATTTTTCAGACTCTGCTTCACCCTATGTCAGCAAGCGTAGTTTTTATTAAATATCCATTCCACCAAGTTATCATCATTGACCGATATTTTTTAGGAAAAAATTGATATAAAAATGATGAATTTCTTCCCAAATTTCTAACATTAAAAGCTAATACTTAAAAATGATTGACTTGGCGAAATTTTTGGGAAACTGCATATCAAATGATGGAGTTAAAGCAAACTTTATAAATAAAAAATCAATGTTTCAGCATTTGGATGTTCATATCACCGATCAGTAAAAGCAATCAGTAATAACCCTGTAAAAGCAATTTTGACGTGTCAATCTTGTGTGAGCATGCTTGTTGCTCTCAGGTATTTGAGTATCATGTTCCAGTGTCAATTTGGAAATCGTGTTAGGAATATTTGTTAGTCATTTTTTCTGACATAAGACGCTTGGGGGACTTTGATGGTATGGTTCGTAATGTAGCTGTGGCATCCAGCTCTCAGATAACAAATTTTCCCAATTTTTTGAGTTGAGGAGTCACGTATATGCAAATCAGTTCCATATTGCCAACTATAAAATTTTATGTGTTTTTAAGGCCTAGCATCGGGCAATTTTCAGTGATATAGTGTTGGTGATGTTCAACCACTCAGCCTGGTCTACAGTGAATGGGCAACTGATGCCCGAGTATAATCGAGAAGACAAGTAAAGTGAAAGCAAACTTCTAAGTGTAAATGACTAACCACAGTCATGACAATACATCCGTCAGCCTTGACGTCATTCGCCTTTAGATGACTTCCTGCTTAATAGTGAGTCTGAATGAATAGTGAGATAGAGTGGAGGTTGGTATCTTTGTAGAACAAGAGGGGATGGCGATGCATACTAATGTCAGTGATTCTCATCAAATCAAGCAGTATATGCAATGGTTCATCTAAGTTTCTTAAATATTTTTTCAAGAATTACGTCATCACATAATGCTTGTTCTTTGAACAATTTGAACACTTTTTTAAACAATTAGATCGGAAATGGTGAATTTTAACCCATTTTTCTATCAAAAAGACGTATTAATGGATTGTCATAGGCGAAAATGCTAAGGTCACGTTACTAGAAGTAATGAATTTGAAATTATCAGGGTGAAGGAAAAGTAAAGACATATCTGAAATATGTCGAAAGGGTAAGGGTTGATAATTGAATAATGATAATTGATATTGGTAAATTGAATTGATAAATTCATTTGTTTATAATTGAATTTAAAGCAGCTACGAATGTGGATTCCGAAAATAATACCACGTGGGACTTGTGACGTCATCTTCACTGTCCGTCAATTACTGTCTTCTTAACCGTTTCTGATAGCTAAACATCTGGTCCCAATTTGAAAGTTGTAGAGTAGGACGAGATTAGACTAAACACAGCTAATTTGGGACTAGCAAACGTTTCTGTGAAATTATTTCGAATTTCTGGCACGGCAGGTTTGGTGCACTCTGAAGAGTATCTATCAATTTTCAGAATAATGTAAGAAATTCATATCTAAGCTTAGTTGAGAACTCTTGAATTTTGCTTATCATTAACAGGATTTTACTGTGCACTGTAGGGTCACTTAGGCTTCACTGACATTCTTCTGACGTGTCTAATCTCGTCCTGCTCTGCAACTTTCAATTTGGAACTACTGTATTTACCTAAACTGTATCATAAAGGTTAAAAGATAACAAGAATCCTAACCATCATTCACTTCATATAATCGCCAATTTATTACAATGCTATCTGTCACCCCTTCTAGATATATTTGCAAAATTTACAGACATTTCCCTTAAGGGTCATCCAGGAGGGAAAGGGAAATACTGTATGTAAAGAACTGATTGAAAGCTTGGTAGAAGTGATTGTAAATTGAAAAACTGATAATATTTTGGTCAGATATTATGGTCAGCACTGATGAGATCTTGATTTATAAAATTCAATTGGATGTATAACTGGCCCGTTGAACTTTTAGCATTATCTGTATACATGTATTAAACCCGGACATCTTGATCGATAGCTTATAAATAATATTAAATTATTACAAGTGTCATGTCATCAGGGAAAGTCATGAAAAATCAGGGTAAGTCAGGGAAATGTTGACATTTTGTCTGTTAAATCACGGAAAGTCAGATGGAAATCAGGGAAAACATTCAAAAAAGTTAAATTCAGTTGTTTGACTTAATGAAAGCCCCCTCAATAGTCATAAGCAGAAAGTCTCTTTTCTGAGCCATTTTGGTACAATGATTGTGTTGTTTTATGCCGAACTTGGTTTGTTAATCCTTGGCTGAACAAACTTACTGCTACATGTACATGTAGGTTATAGGTGTGCTGTGTATCGATTTCAATATGACTGTACATGCATGGTCTTAGACATGGTCATGAGTAACTCATTCACGGTCCTATAGTGTATATGGCATACTGACCTTTGAGCCTTGGCCAAAACTAAAGTATGGAGTACCCCAAAAAATACGCATTTTTTGCATAATACCTGTTCTTGCTAGAGAAAGAAATCAAACATCTCGACGAATCAAAAATGAAGATCCAAAGAGCTGCTAACTTGGAAACAGTTGCCTAAATAAGAAGTGGTGCAGTTCCTCAGAAAAAATATACAGTTAATTGTAGTCTTGCAAATACGGTTAATTATACTTACGCGTGAAATGCATTCTTTCATAAGTCAGAGAAATTAATCAGGTTTTGTCAGGGAAAATCAAGGAAATTGAGTTACACATTTTGGAATGAACTCTGCATGATGTATTTTTTTCATTGTGAAAACGTTTTTCCAAATCGAGAAAAGGTGATGTCTGCAAACCATGGAAATTACAGGACGTGCTTTATGGATGGCCCCTTGCTCTGTTTACCAGACAGGAGTATTCCAGCCAGTTTACGCAAGTGGCTGGGCGTGTTGTCATAGATAAATGTAATTGATTTGTACACGCAGGAATGCGATATTTGCTCCGGAACAATGTTTTTCTCTTCCGGTTATGCAGACATGCAATTTGCTACCCAAACACTATTGCTAATGAAACGTCTGGGCAGCCGCCACGCAGCCTGGAATGTTGATTGACACTCGCCATAACGCAAATAAACATGTGAACATCGCCTATTTATAATACCAGGTGCTAGTTTTCGATTTCGATGGCTTCCAAATCTCGTGTTTCCAAAGCTATTTGTGTTTTCAACGAATGTACTCCAGTGTCTCCAATATCTATTGCTGCTCTATTGGATGCATGCCGAAACCGCAGACTATTGCGTCTATGGAAACTGAAGCACTAGGTGGTGCTGCTAGAAATTGCTGGAAAAACATTTTAAATTGCTTTAAATGGAGCTTTCACGTGATTTCTTTCATCAACTTGACAACCCAGCAAGCTGTTCGGAGGGTAGGATGAGGAAGGAAGAACTTCCAAAAGTCATCCTACCAGAAGCTGAGGAAGACGAAGTCACGTTAGTTTCAGTGAAAGAAAATTGTTTAAGTACATGTACATTGCCTCAGCTGCATCAACTTTTGATGCCTCTTTTGCACAGTTTGACTCCATGGCAGCATTGGGAGGTCGAAAAATGAAGTTTCCCGGAAATAAGCAAATCACGAATGAGAATGGGGAAGAGTGTGTTTTGACCTTCATGAATCCTAGCTGAGTAAATTTCTAAAGAGATGAAATCGTCAAAATCTCGTTCCATGATGACTACGACTTTTTGCAAATAACATGAATTCCCTTACAACAAATCGACTTTCATTACCATAGATTTAGGGGGAAACCTTACGGTGTGCGACACTTTGAAAACCCATTGGAAACCTATGGAATGTATTGGATATGAAGGAAACCTTTCAACAACCAATAATGAAACCATCATAGGTTTCTTTTACAAGGTTGTAAATTTTGTATACCAATAGTACACTGTACAAATTCCTTCATACCTACTGGATACTAGAAATTAACTTAAATTATACTTAACAGTTTTGTAAGGGTTTGTTATTTTCAAACTCAATAATCTTACTCCAATCAAAGTGACTCCCCTGTTCAAAGTTCATAGCGGTTGAAGTGCCGCTGAAGTCTTTGAAGTTCCCCTGATGTCATTAAAGTCCCAATGATGTCATTGAAGTCCCAATGATGTCGTTGATGTCCCAATGATGTCGTTGATGTCCCAGTGATGCCATTGAATTCCCAATGATGCCGTTGAATTCCCAATGATGTCGTTGATGTCCCAATGATGTCGTTGATGTCCCAATGATGTCGTTGATGTCCCAATGATGTCGTTGATGTCCCAATGATGTCATTGAATTCCCAATGATGTCATTGAATTCCCAATGATGTCATTGAAGTTCCAATGATTTTATTGAAGTCTAGGGTGAAATTTTATTGTGAATCACTGCATGGTCAGGCCATCCCGGACTCGTTCACAGACTGCGGACGTCTGAGATTTTGCTTCATTGGGCCTTCTACTGCTTTAATGACATTTCAAAGACCTCCTGACTTCGCAGCCAGTCAACGGAGTAGCTTGTGGAACTTCCTCAACTCCTCAAAATTTCTTAAGTGCAAAATTCTTGCTATGGATGAGGCTGTGAAGCCAGGAAGTCCTGGAAGTCTGGTTGTGGTACCACTGACGTTCCACTGTTGTTATGGTAGTCTGTGATGTCATGTTCAAGTAGTTGAATCCTGCAAAATACGTTAAGTCTGCAATCAGGATATACAGTTTCTTGTGTTGCTAACACCATCGGAATAATTGTTGAGATATACTATGGAATATGCCTTTTTTATATTTTGTTTTTCTTGTTTTCTGTTATTCATTTATGCTAACCTTATAACCTTACCGAAAAAAACCTAACAATGTAATTTCTTTATTTACCTGCCCCACCGCAGGCAATCATTGTCAGCCTACGAGCCGTTAGGAATAGCCCACTTTCTCATTGTGTCATGCATGTTGGATAAGGACAGCAGCAGGGTATACTCCGAAGTACAGCCAATTATTGTTTCGACCCGAGCATTACATGTTTAAACTTGTTCTTGAATGTTCTTCTGGCGGGGTCTTCTATGAAATCACGTCTACTGCCAAATAGAAATCGTTTAGGCTTTTATGCCCAAGAGTTCAGCTGCCCTCTTAATGTTTATGCAATCTTGACTTGGGAACTATAGTATTTCCCTACAAATGTGAACACAGATTTCTCAGACAGATTGAACTCCAGAACGGAAGCTGTTTATGCACAGCCTTCGTGGCAATTTCATGCTCGTGTGGATGAATTAAGCACTAGATAGAAGTTCAAATCGATAAAACCATTCTGCGAACCATCAGGCATCACAATCCGTGACATTCTAGGGTGCGAAAACATGCAGGGGTTTATGAATTCATAAATTTCCTTTATTGCGAGGTGGCTCTGAATGAATAGCGTTTTTATAGGGGTAATGGATCGACCTCCTACTTATTCACGAACTGTATGCATCATTGATTGTTGTTTTAACTCCATTGTAGAGACTTTGGATTTCCTGTCAAGCGTTAAATTCCTTTGGAAAACTTCGGGTTTGGGCTGTCCATAACTTACGTTTGAATCGATTTTGGGTTCTTCTGTGCACAGCACTGACGTTGTGATAATTTTCAGCTGATGGGACTTCTTTGGTCTTTATCACTAGCACTTCCTAACATTTATTAGGATATAGCAACCGAAATGCGTGACTTAGAAAGTCAACAATTTGAAATAATGGCAACTGTCTCAGTGTCTCGTCCATGTATTGGCATTTTTATCTTATATATTATCGCAATGTGCGACAGGCTTCCAGGAATATTACGAATGAATCGATTTCTAGAATTACATTGTCAGGGTCGGGCAATGCTGGCCCAGGCCAGGCCGGAAGTGAAGGCCCCATTTCCGTGCAGTTTGTTTAGTAACCTACTGTTAATAATTTAGGCACGTCGCGAAATTTTTGGCAGCACAAGATCAGATATAGCGGTTTTTGCACATACTCTACATGTATATGTATTTCGTGAAAAAATAACGAGTACTTCGGTAGAGACCCTGCTCCAGCACTGACTCACTATGAAAGTGGGCTTCTCCTAACGCCCCGTAGGCTGGCAGTGATTGCCTGGCGGTTAGGGGCAGCTAAATCTAATCTCATTTGCATTTTGTTACGAGCTTGTTGGCTAGTTAAGATTAGTCAATGGAAACACAAAAATGATCAAAGAGATATGTGTTGGAAATAATGGTCCAGTACTTATTCGTTAAGTTTAAAAAAAATCATGTTAGAAATAATGGTAAAGTATAGTACATATTCCTTAATTAAAAAGCAAGAACTGGATGACCAGCAAACACAAAAATCAAAAGGATACTTGATGTTAGAAATAATGGTAAATTACACATTCTTTAAAAAACTGGATGATCAGAAAACACAAAAAATCAAAAGGTTTCTGGAATATTAAAAATAACAGTAAAGTACACATTCCTTGGAAAAACTGGATGACATGAACACACAAAAAATCAAAAGGATTCTGGACCATTAAAAATAACGGTTAAGTACAATTAGTTAATTCAAAAACAAACTGGATGCCCAGAAAACACAAAAATGAAAAGTATATTGGATGTTAGAAATAATGGTTAAGTAATATTCCGTAATCTTAAAAACCCTGAATTACCAGTAATGCATTTTTGGGCTACATCGATCAATATATTTGGGTCTGAGTTTGCTTCACCATCTGGGGATGATAGGAAGTGAAAATGATGCCATTAAATACAGTATGTCGATGTGGTCAGCCTTTTGTTTTAGTGCTGAATTTGCTATTGAAAATGTGCTTATTGGCAAAAAGTTCACTCCATCGGAATATCATACTGCGACCCAGATGACACTATGAAATATTGGCCAAGCAAATTACAGCTATCAATAGAATTTGCAAATACTGTACAAAACTTTGGCCCTGAAGAGCTGGTGCGTGCAAGAAAAGTACCATCTGCTTGATTTTCCATATATATTCATGGCAACGTAAGGTTAATAGCAATGTTAACCTTTCCGGGTCTTCAAATCTTTTCATGGTTCCTGAGCGCTGTGGGGCTGTTAAGGCTTACGCTACACAATGATAAATTGCCACATTGTTTTAAACAGGTCATTAAGACAAACGAATTGCCTAGGAAAAGTTCACTCAGATTTAAGTATTCACGGTTTTGCATGTCTTGCGCATTCATTTATATCAATTAGAGAAACTGGCGGTGTGCTCAGTGCCAGTAAAATCAGTACCAATGTGTTTTGAATACAGTTTACAGGGTGATCACAGAGTCCTACCTTAATTACAAAAATGATTTTTAAAAAGTGTGAGTTATAAGGACCACATTTTGGAAAATTGTACATGTAGAACTCCTAAATGAAAATCACCAAAAATTGTTCAGAATACGTACTCTCTTTTGAAATTGCGCTAACCACTGATTGGTGATGTGGTCGGTTCTTGCGATTACAGCGCCGCCTGCTATCACAACGTGTGATCCAAAAATGCATGAAATAAAACTGTAGTTCTTCTATCTTTTTCCAAAATGTATTCCTCGTAACTCTAAAAGTTTTTTTTTATTAAGTTTTGAAATGAGGTAGTGACTTCATGATCACCCTGTACAGGCAGATGGATCGCCTATTTTCTGCAATCGAATACAACAGCAATTAATAAAAGCAGCATATTAATGATTATAATGAGAGCGATTTGTAACGGGTACATTTACATGTAATAGGCTATGAGGGCGAACTTCGGTATAGTTCCTGCTCTGGCATTGACGCTATTTGAAAGTTAACTTTTCCTCATGACTTTTGGGTTGGCAGTGATTGCCTAGCGGTTAGGGGCAGCTAAATAAGACATACTGTGCATTGCTATCTTTAGTTACACCAAAACAGCTGAAAATAAAAAGAATAAATTCCCACAGCTATGATAGGTGCCAAACTTGTATACATTTTCTAGACAAACAGAGTTGAGATATAATTTGTAGCAGGTGGGTATATCGAAGTTTATTCGGCTAATGATCTACATGTATATGGTGAAATCATCATGCACTAACTTCACAACGTTCAAATTTATAAAATCGGTTATTCATATTGTCAATGGACACTGGTATTTCCTTCTTCCGATGAAACCACAATAGCCCATTTGGTCATATGCACTTTCTGATTGATGCTGGTGCTAATTTTGTGTTAGAGCAGGCAAGCGTTCGAAGCACTTGAGATGTCATTTATTCGGTAATGGAACATTTGTTTCAAGGGATAGTAAGCACTTATACATGTACTTCCTCTTAGTGCCTCCAGGTATAATTAATCAAACAGTTAGTGTTCTAATAAAGGCTCTTGAAACCTGTGATTGGGTTTATTAACGAGGTCCTGCTTTAATGATGATTCGTTGCTGATGACAATAAGTCATTAAAAGAGCACATAAAATGTAACGCTAATTGTAGGACTATTAATTGCAGAGTAAATGACTGTGCCATATTGATGAAAACGCCCATATTGTTTCAGTCATTAAGTACTGCATGTGACAATGTGTGTGCATTTGAAATTTGCAAATGTTTCCCTTATCCATTTAAAAAATGTAATTACCCTTGCAAATGGTTGCTACTGCAAGGTTCCCCCAGACCTGGGAATTCTGGAAAAGTCGGGGAAATTGAAAAGACCTGGAAAAATCAGGGAATTTAACAAGCCAATAATACACTGCACACAGACAATTATTGGTTAACACAAAAAAATGTAGAAGAAATTCATTATGATATTATCAATTTTTCAAAAATTAATCTACAATTGTAAATTTGCTATTTCCTTATGAAAATTGGTCTTCTGTCTCCTGTTTTTATAAAATAAACAATAAATATTGCTATACAGTGAATGCGAATACATTTGCAAATGTTATATTTTTGCGTTTTTAGTGGTAAGGGTATTCAGGAAAATTTGTTTTAAAACCTGGAAAAGTCAGAGAAGTTGAAAATATCATTTCTGGGGGAATCCTGTGACATAGCATTGAATGCACTGAATTTTCGAAATAGGAACAAATTGTTCCCTGCTCGAAAACTACCAGATTTTTTCAACTTTGCTCGCTGCAGCTATTTGCAAATAAAGATATTTCCTGTATTCTACCAAAGAAGATGATAAATCCGTTTGTGCATATCTGATGGGCTGGAGCTTACACTGAATGCCTGATATTGGACAAGAAATCTTCGTCATACATTAGCCTGACATCAATCTTGGTGGAAAGCACATTTCCTTGGAATGATTAAGCATGGTTTGTGATATGAGAAATAAATGGAGGTCCCTTGGATCAACGGAGCGTATCTGATTCAAACTTTCTGAGAAAGGTGTTGGAAACGCAACGAAACAAAGATTCGTGTTTTCTTTACGTATTAACGATGAATGGTGAACCTGGTTGGTTTACCAAAAATGGCTTTAGTGTCGATGTAGTTTTAAGATCATGCCATCACTCAACTCTGCACGTGTTTTGTGCAACTGCAAATCAATATTTGCTATATAAAGAAAATAGGTTCCTGTAAACCTTTTATTGACTGCACTCTCCTAAAACCCTACCTAGAGTAAACGAAGTTTGGGGATATCATGCAAGTCCTTCAACAGTGATGAATACCTGTTACAGCTGGTTAGCTCGAAGTATATTTTGTTTCATGGATGCTTAAGAACTGAAGCCACTCAAGTACTTATGGTCTTACGGTACTTTCACTTAAGTTATGTTGCTCATTTAATGATCTGAGACTTGGGACACAGTACCATCGATAATTTATATCCGTTAAGTCCGCCACAGTGGATTTTGTGGTTGATCAACCATGATTTTGATGGAATCAATGGTATTGGATGACTGAATAACGTACCGATTTTGAAATTAATGTATCTCGTCGTGAGGACCCAGCTGACCATATGTCAACTACTGAATGAAGAATTTTAGATTATGGCCAGAATATTACATATTATAGAGATTATGTCTAAAATTGAGTTTTGAAAAATGATGCTAATGCTTGCAATAAAAAAAAATGAACGATGCCATTGAAATTACTACAGAACTTGAGTAATACTTTGATACTAAGTCACCTCTGGCTCACCTTTTCCAATAGTCAACTTTAGATAAATTTGAAAATAAACTTTCAATTATATGTATTTTGTAAATCTTGCCGTTTTTAGTAGATTTAGTTTACTTGAACATGTAGCTGTGATCGTATATACTGTATTGTCAGTACCAGTAATGATGTGAATACTGATTATGATCCACCAATTCATTATTTATTTAATTAATAATAACATTATTTAAATATTTCAGCTTGTTGTTTAATTCATTTTTACTTTTTATAAATAAAACACTTTTCTGTGAGCTTTTGTTGGGTGAAATAATTTTTGTATTTAATATTTTTGAAATTTTATTTTTGTATCTTTTTTTCGGGTTTAAAGTTAGAAATTTGCATAGATAAAAAGTTACCTTTCAAAAAATTTAACAAGAGACGACTTTTTATGTACTACAGATGTGGCAATAATTCATGCCCCATGTATTAATCCATCAAGCATCCTTTGCAAAAACGGTAAATCTTAAATGTTCTAAAAACATACAGGTAATAGACGATTCTTACAAAAAAGAACTGCCTTTTTAGAGGATTCTTGTTAGTCTATTACTGTTAAAAAAAGTTAATAACAGCTGGAGGACAAAAATTTCGTTCTTCCCATATTTACCAACACAAAAAATGGTAAAAAATGGTAAATCGATCCTTCGCATCACTTCTAGAAATAGGTAATGCTCTGGACCATATCGCAGGCGTAGTTAAATTAAAAAGGTTGTCTGCCAAAATTCCACAAATGGTAAAAGGTAATATTTCGAAAACATATTATGTTTTACGCACCTTCAAACCGCAATTCTGGGATCTCAGCACAATTAAACAGTGACGCAAGTGGGTCAGGTTGTAAGGTTTCAACAACTTTTCGGTTACTCGATACATTTTATTTTTACAAAGGGTTTGGTTCATTCGACAGTTTAGTTATTTTCTCGTTCGTCAGTTTTGTTTCCAATAAGATTCTACCGCCTGCTCATCTCATCCCATTAAGCTTTATTTACTAAAGCGCTACCCCATTCTTGCGAACAATTAATTCCTTTAACACAAGCAGCCTTCAGTGCTAATAATACTCTTCAGAAGTGTCACTGTTGACGTTAAGTGTGCCCTCAAATGACGAAGCAAGTGCAATAAAGACGATGCCATCATCAGTGCCAAGGATGATCATTACTTGCATAAGGCAGCATGGCTTCCATGGCTTATTGTTTTCTTCCTGGCTTCAGAATTTTTTGCCTGTCTGTTTGTCGGGACAGAAAGTAATGCTAGAAGGATGACAAAACGATGTCATAAATAGAAAATTGAGTCGAGATATTGGTGGTTCCACTGGTTTGTTTAATGCAATATCCGCATGCTCTATATTGCAGGCCACCAAAGATGAACGTGCAGTCTTTGATAGCAAGAAGGAGGGTGAGGGGGTGGGGAATGTGCAAAAAAGACTAACTTAGTAGAAAGTTAGTCCCTCCAAAAATACATCTTACCGCAAGTTTGCATTGGTTGTTCCCTCAAATATTAATGGTGGACTTCGCTGCGGGCTACATGCTTTCGAAAAATGGACTTGCTGTCTTGAATATTTATTTCGTATGAATGCAGGGTTCCCAGGCCTGGAATCTTTGTCTCGAATATTTATTTCGTATTGATGCAGGGTTCCCAGGTCTGGAAAGTCAGGAATTGTCAGCGAAATGGGAATGGCCGTCGTAAAGCAGGCAGGCAAAATGGCAAAATGGATTTACTTTGAAAAAGTCAGGGAGTTTCAAGAAATCAGTAATGCATTTCCCATAGCTAGTTGTTGGTTAGCACAAAATCAAGATATGGCAAGCTGTTTTAAATTGATAAAATCATCATTAAATTGTCAATTTAAAACACTAATGTATATTTTTTTTGTTTCGTTTCCTTGTGAAACCTTGCGTTATGTAGCCCAGAGCATTCCTTACATTGACATTTGTCATATTTTTGCGGTTTGAGTGGACAGGGTGGGCAGGGAAATTTGTTTTAAAACCTGGGCAAGTCAGGGAAGTTGAAAATTTCATCTCTGGTGGAACCCTCGAAAGTTTTTGATAAATATCAAACACATTGCCAGGGAAATTGGTAAGACCTGGAAAAAATCAGCGATAAGTTTGGGAAAATTGATTTACTCGGAAAAAGGCAGGGAAATTCAAGAACTCAAGAATACTTTTCTCATGGCTATTTGATGGTTAGCACAAAATCAAGAGATGACAAGCAGTTGTGAGATAGAAATTAATAATTAAATTGTCCACTTAAAAATAATATAAATTTGCTATTTCCTTACAATACAATGGCATTTGTCATATTTTTGCATTTTTAGTGGTCAGAGGGGTCAGGGAAATTTGTTATGAAACTGGGGGTAAAAATTTCATCTCTAGGGGAATCCTGGAACGATTTTGATAAATAGCAATGCTTAACTGGGAATGGCGGAGGCAGATGCATGTTTTCCAACAAAACTGACTTACAGTAAATCAAACTTTGAGCAGTTCATTTTTAATAGAAATTGTTTTTTAAATAATTACAAAATGAATATCGAAATCCATAAAAAATTACAAACAGGTCCAGATATGGCTTTGAGCGTGGAAAATTATTATTTACGTGTCCTCTGCTCATTGAAAGCTTATTGCTTGACTTGCAACAATAATCTGATTTATTTGTACAGACATTACATATTGTATTTGTCAGTTCTTCGCTGAAAAGCTTCGCCAATGTTTATGTACATGTACATGTACAACGCATATTTATGTACAATGATAGTTTATGTTATCATGTTTTAGAAAATCATCCGAAATATCGAATTAAATTTATGTTGTTGACGTGATTGAAGTTTGGATGTTTGTAAAGTACTGGCGATGTGATTATCTCACACATACAATTATCTTATAGTCTTATATCTTATAGTAACAGAATTTCCTTCACAAAAATGATCGTTACATTTTTCATGGTCCTTGAATTCATTGACATTTGACAGCTTCACCAAGTACGTAACATCAAAGGTTTTGCAAATTCTGTAATTAACCCGTTTCGATCGTATGCTAGTGCCTAATCATTCCAAATGTTTGTTATCCGCCTCGATTTATACTATGTTTGTGAAATGTTTAACATATAAGTGAAATGGCATAATTGGGCAGCGCTTTCCAGACTTCAAGGATTGCATGTGCAGGTTTATGAGGGCGCTATCTCCATTTGTTTATGTGATACAGCCATGACGAAATTAAGGTTGTTACCTTGCAATCCAACAAGGTAATTTGGTTCTTCGTTCCAGTAATCTCCTTTCTACTTAACAAATGCAAACAGCACAACATTAACTTTTTTGGATGGAGGGTATCCGCTAAAGTTTTCTGTAGAGTTTATCACATTTGCATTACATGTACATGTATAGTTTGTGTCATGCCACTAACTGATGGTTCAACTAACGATACTTGTCATTAAAATATTAAAAACCTGTTAGTGTTTGCTATGCAATTACAGTCAGATTTTTACATTTTTCAAAGCATTTTCATCATAACTCTCTTCACAACAAAGGCTAAAATGGGACAACAGTCAAATTTAATTGAAATAATTTTGTTTCTTCTGTCTATAAAAATTGACGTCGCCATAGGCCTAACCATATTTTCTACCATTCTATCATCATATTCAAACGAGTTTCTTGATCGTATTTCCGCGTGGAAATGAAAGTTCTATCTTCAGTATCGAATAAATGCAGAGACGTGAAGTATTAATGTAGCTCATCCGAAAGATAATTACGTGATGAGAATGTAGTATCTGAGAATTAAATCAATCTACTAATGAGCAGCAGTCTCTCGAGTCTCACGCCTTGAAGAAATAATTGGGAGACTGCTCGAGATTATTAGATAATTGTCAACATTGGAATTTCTTAAACGGAAATTAGTGAAATGTGAGAATATCAACAAGAAATGAAGAATATATCGCTGCTGGTATTCCTTACAAGTCTAGCCTTTGTGCCTCTGGGAATTCAAATAAAGCACATTTGAATAATTACTAGGCTCGCGAATATCCTCATGCCTCTAAATGTCTAGTTGGGTTATCTTATTTCCTGCTAGCTCTTGATTCTAAGAAAAAGCTGTGTAAATTCAAGTTTTTCTCTACAAAGATCTGATTGCAAAGCATTTCCTGCAGCATCTATACGTTTGAGTCTGCTGTCTTATTTTATGGCACATACATGTATTTGAATATGTACTGCGATTTTATAAAATTCTTTGTACATTGTATTACTATACAGTATGATAGCATGGTGATGAAGCCTAAAAACTTCGCTGAATACGTCGGTTTTAAGGTCTAAATATATTTGTAAAATTTATACAGTATACCGGTATTCCCCAAGTAGAATAATTTGATCCACTCACAGCTGCTGCTTTTAAATTTCCTTTTCTAGAAGTAAATATAGAAAAACATTTAATAAAAATGGGAAATGGGGAAAATGGAACGTGAAATACAGCGCTTTTAATCCCTCAGGTTTACCTAAGCATTATACTATGAACAATACTCGAATTTCTTTTAAAGGGTGAGAGAAAAGTCAATAAATATTTGCAAATGTCCCGGAAACTGTGATAGGTAGTATTGCAATTGATTAACGATTAAACAAGTGGTGTCAGGGAAGACTGAAAAAAATCTCCCGTGTAGCCTATGACGTCATCTAACCGTGTCCTACAGTAGATACTGTATTTCAAATGAATAGTTTTCCCTCACCGTGTACATGTAAATCCAGTTAGCTAAGATGCCCCTCTATACTTTAAAGGGCCAAGGTTTCTTCCATAGAAGGCGAGTTAAGGTTATGCTCATGTTTATTCATATCACCTATTAACTTATGCACAACTTAGCAGCCAACCTGTCAACTTGAGTTAATGACATAACTGTTTCCGTTCGTCCGACTAATTCATGAGGGTGTCCATTATCTCAGGCTTCCGTTCTATTTCTAAGCATTCTCTAGACGTTTAGCATGATGTAAAATCAATACTCTTATTCACAGACTGCCCATAGGTGCTCCATCCAGGCATGCACCAACATCCCGTCTATAATGCGTTTTAATTAAAATATCTTAATTCGATGGTGGATGCAAACACTGTCAACTCAAACATGGAGATTGACACCATTGTGCGTTTTTCAGTAATTATGTCTAACAATAATGGGACATGAGTGCTATGGCCGTAACACTACCTTCATGGTTAGTAACAACGAGGGAATGTTTGAATAAAACAAAGCACCTGGATCAATATTTTTGGGTTAATGTCTTACCGAATGCAGGTCAAAAATAATTTCTAGTCTGTCGGAACCCACAGCTGAGATATTTTATGATTAAAAACACAAGCCTTTTGACTTTCAAATACACCACGAGCAAATTCTCTATAAGATACAAAAATAAGTGATGTACTTCGGTATTGTCCCTACTCCAGCATTGACAATATGGGAAGGCGGGCTTCTCCTAACGGCTCATCGGCTTGCAGTGAGTGCCTAGCTGTTAGGGGCAGCTAAATCAGAAATGACATTGTTAGGTTAGTTTAGGTTAAATACAAAAAATCACAAAATTAAACAAAAATAAAAGGGATAAATTCCAGCAGCTATGATAAGTGGCTTTGATAAAGCATGATAAGCAGCTATGATAAATATTTTTTTGCAGATTGGGAGCAGAGACTATTTCAAAATGTATCCGAAACAGATGTGATTTGAACAGACTGAACACCATGCTTTAGGTTTGTTCCATATCGAACGCAAGCTAATGCTCAACTTTAGGTGTTATTCGGTTATTTTTTTTTTAAATAAATGGCGACTTTGAGGTCACTTTCACCAGCTGTACTCAGTTGCGTTCAGGGCTTAACCTGTCACTGCCTGAATGCAACCTGAAAAGTAATTTCCACTCTTAGAATCTTGAGTAACGTGATTTGGACTTCTCATATCGAATGCTGACCATTGTGCTTTGGATGAAATCTTAATGACCATATGGTGGACAAGTTTGGTTCAATGACCCCTTCTGTGTTGTTCTGAGAAGTCCAGTTCCCCGTAATGCCATTGGTGAGCCTGTGTCAACTGGAATCGAATAAATTGAATGAAAAGCAGCTTTTGGAAATTACTAATGCACTCAGTCCATCGGAAATCCAATTGAACGTGGCCACGCCAACAGATTTTGCTTTTGAAAGCCATTTGCTGTTTCCAGTTAATTGCCAGCGTTGATGCAACCGAACATCAGAAAATTCCCAAGCCACAAATTGCAGTTACATTTTGAAAGAAAAGTCTTTAAACTGACATTTGGAATCGATTCAGTTGCATTTTATCGTGCCGCAAACAATTGCTGGACATTTATGGGCACTACATGCGACATTTATCGGACATATAAGTAGCCACAAATGGTACGAACTTGCTTAACTCCATTAAAGTTAACTGAACCACCATTTCCAAACTTCGAAACTTGTGGTTTCCAAAAATGTCAACTTGAATTGTAAGTTAAACACAAGCTACGATGTGAGGTATATTCGATTTGTACAACGTAAGTTGTATTTAATAAAACTAAATTTTTCGTTCAGTTGGTTTTTTTTCAAACTAAGCTTTCGTTGCTTCGAAAATTACTACTAGAAGTAATGTGTTGTTCTGAATCCAGATGTTGCTGCCTTAAACGATATTTATGCTTCATAATTAGTTCTTGACCCTGGACGTAACGCAATTCATAGTAGAATCTTTTTATTTCAGTGATGTGAATGCGGTTGCCATCAGTCAGGTTTGACAGCGATAATTAGAGTTTTTGTTGATGAGCTCTGGGATGCCTAGAGGATTGTTCAACTCCTACTTACTGCATAAGAAATTAATTGCTAATCGCTGGTTTTATGCATATAGAACAAACATTAGGCTTTGTTATGTTGAAATGTCTTGTCACGAATGGCTCAATTTAAAATGTTTGAAATGGGAAAAAATAGATTTTTTTTCAATTGCAAGGGCAACACGTCGTTCCTTAATTAGTTAATACAACAGTTGTGATTGACAGTGATTAGCGTCTGACCTTGAGTTCTAAATAGCAAGACAGGTGTTGTCCATAAAAGTGCCTTGACATTACCAAAGTATAAGTGCAATAAATCCACAAGATATCAAATAAGAATTTTTTTTCTCTGGTCTGTTATAATACTGTGAATTTCAAAATTTCGCAGACATGTATGAACCTCTGTCAAAAATGGTTAGTGACCCATGTGCTAGAGCATCTCCTGTGACATTTCTTACTACATGTCAAACTTACTCAAATTGGGCAGAATTTGCTTTTATTACCTCGATATTTTAGTGTTCTTGCCCGAATACCCTTAGATTTCATCGGCTTTCCTGAAATTTTCTAGAATTTCTCCAAACTTCCAAATTATTTCTCTAATATTAATAGATAATGGTATGTTCCAGCAATTCCCATAAACCATTGATACAAACAATGGCAGGATATATTTACTAACTATACGGTGTTCGTACGGACCTGGAAAGTCAGGGATAATTAGCGAATTACAGATTCACAAATATAAATGGGTAAGTCATTGAAACTCCTCATGAATGGTTATTAATGTTGTAATGAGATAAAGTTGTCAAGAAATTTAACATTCGACGTCCTATTTATTACAAATATTGGTAAACACATTTTTAATAGAAAAAAAATGGTCCTCAAAGTTCCAAATACTGCCTTTTTAATGTTTATTTTACCTACCGAATTTATTTTGATATAATCAGGGAAATTTAATTGTGGTCAGGAAAATGATTTATTTTCTAGAATTTCCCATAGTGCTTCATTTATTTTGAAATGTTAAGCGTTTTCCAGTGCTTCTACAATTGTATCATACTTAATTAATTCATACCATGCTCTTATTCTGAAATAATTCTCAAGATATTTTCTTGACCATCTATCTTATAGGAGCTGTCAGCCACTTCATTTTACAAAGTACACTGCATTATATGCAGTGATAATCTTATATGTAATTAAGACTTGTTTCATCCCTGTATACTGAGAGAATGGTATAAGTTACTCATTTTACGTTACTTTATTAACAAGTTTGTTTTAATTTGAGTGAAAAGTCGCAAGAATACCATCGAATTATAAAACTGTCACATCCACCCTTGTTTCTCTTCTTGGCTTTGTCATTTATTAACTTCCTATCTCAGACAGACAAATTGTGAATGTCTCTGTGGGGTTTCCACTGTCAAAATTGTCAAAAGAGAACCAAAAAAAATTTCATTTTTGGGAAAATTTAAGGGCAATTTATTTAGTAATTGATTTACTCCACGTGTCATTGTCTGGAAAATAAATATGGTTTAAGCAATATGCAGCGAGACCGGAATCCTGGGATAAAAATGAAATAAGAGCAAATTCTTATATTTATGCTACCAAGAATATTAGAAAATGTCAGCTTTCTTTGTACGTACGCAAAAAGCGGAGGTGTCTAGTTAAAATAGACATACCGTGAATTAAAAACGAATAGTCTGTTCAACAGAAATGCTTCATGTCGATGAGACACAAATTATGTAATTTAGGTTAAATTGCGAATTTGTTGCTTTGTGTGGTTGGAAACGATATTTTGGACTTCATTTCCTTCTATTATTAAAACTGCAGTCGCACATAACCTCTAGTATTAAAACTGCAGACGAACATACATATACTTTATGTACCGGTACATGTACATGTATTTGCGATGAGCAACCTTGATCTGTTAACGGTAGAACGTCACTTGTACAGCACTTGGAACATGCAAAAATATGCCACGTTTTCCAATATTTTGTCCATTTCAATACTGTAAATTCACAAAAGTGATAAATAATGATATTGTGGGAAGGCATCATGTTTCTTGTAATCTTAAATTTCATTTTGGATTATTCAGATGATGTGGTTTTTGTTTATCGTTTGAATAATATGATAATTTCTGGGAAAATTAAGATGTTTATTTGAAGATAATTGGTAGTTGGTTATTTTATGTTTGTATTTTTTGAACTCAAACCATATTTACGCAAAAAAATTAATATTATTATTTAATATCGTATTTCCAGTAATCTTAAATTTTGCATTAAGTTATTCAGATAATTATTAACAGGCATTGTTAACAAAACCCAAAATTTTATCCAGAAACCTGAGTTATCCAAAAGATAAACAAAGGGATAAAATAATTAAGTTTGTATTTACTAAAGCACAATTTCTAATATGTTAATATTTAAAAAAAACATTAAAGAAATTCTCAATTAAAAATGAATCTTCGAAGGTTTTCAGAACTTAATTGTTTATTATTATCAAAAACGTTTTTTTTGTTTATCTTTTGGATAATGATGTTTCTGAAGAAAAGAAACGTAATTTATTTGATTTTGTTAATTTAGCGGTGTAGTTTTTGAACGAAAACCATATTTGCAGTATGACGTTTTCGTAACAAGTTTTACTGAAATTTTTGTCTTGAACTATTCTGGGAGTGGGCTTATTGAGGGTCGCCATTCTTTTGACTGTTGCTTCGTTACTGGCACAAAAATTTCCAATAATATCCAATTCGGTGTTTTGAAAGCATATAATTAAGGAAAACATTTTGACGTTACAGAAAATCTTTAAATCAATATGAAGCATTGACTCCAACACCGGCAGACAACATTTCTCGAATGAGACCTACACTTCTTGCCAAAATGATCTCCCGGAATGGAATGTTTTTAGGCTAATAGCTAAGACATGAAGGCATCTGTGTACCATCTTTCATTAAAATCCCTCCAGCCATTCTTTTTTAAAAAAATGACCCCGGAAACTTATTGAACACCCCTCGTATTTTTGTGTGTAATGTTTGAAGTCTGTCGGGTAAAATCATTTTTTTAATATTAATATCTAAACTGCAGCAACACGAAATTCGTAAATGTTTTCTAAGTACTTGATTGTAAGTTATTCCGAAGTCACGATTACTTGGGGATCACAGAGCACCCTGCCGATCAAAGAGACCTTTTCCATCGTTTTATTGTCAACTTAAATTATATCGTTATTTTACAAGGATTACTCTTTACATCACTGCTATCCCCTCTTCTGTCACCAGTGATAAGCGATAATGTCATGCGAATGGCCAGGCACAGGCTATAAACCAGTTTGCTCTGTTAGCTTATTTGTCAGGCACACTTTATATGCTGTAAATTTCCGACCAGGATTCAGAAGAGTATACACGGTGGTTGGGTTAAATGTGGATAAAACGCAGTTGGCTGATTCATTAATTAAATGCAATGACATGATGGAAGAAGACTGCTGCAGTCCGCTTTCTGGTTGCTGGAAGTCCAATTGAGCGTGTTTGGATCTGCAAATGCCAATTGAGATCTAGTTTAATTAGAATCTGCCTTTGATTCTTGCCGGGCATGTTTAATGGCATTACAGTTGTGCAGGTTTTTTTGGAAATTTGCGTGACTTGAAAGCCAATAACTGATTGTGAAAATCGATGTAAATTGCTTAATCCCAGGATTAAGCTGTTCAACCTTGTGAACATTTGATGTAAAGACGATTCTACTGACATGTTATTAGTTTGATGATTCAGATTTAGCTGATGGGGTCAGCATGAGACTTTAAGTTCACTATTTACCCTAGTCATTGTTTGGATAGCAGTTCGGGAAAATAAACCTGAACTTAAGCTGAGTTTGGTGACGATAAAGTTGTCAGGAACTGGCATAAATGAAATCTCGAAATCTGATGAAGTCTTGGAATGTTGAATTCAGCTTGAATTATTGCCGAGTTGCTGATTCGTTATGCCTGGCTCACTTACTTTTTTAAGATGTCATATTTATAAATTCCAGGTACATGTAGGCCTAATCGTAACTTAGACATCAAGTGACCTAACTAAATGGAAAATAGCGAGATTTCAAGAAATGAAAATCTATGGAGTAAGATCAGGGAATTTGATTAAAAATGCAGTTTTCAGGGAAAATCATGGATTTTTAAATTGGCAGGCTGGATTTTTCCTTCTAAGAAACAAAAAAATGACGAAAAAGAGGAATAAACAGAATTAGCCTACGTGATCTTTTTATTGATGAATTTGTAGCTAACTAAATATTCAATTGACTTTCATCGTGCATCATTTAATCAATCCAGAGATTTTGTTGACAAAAAAGTAAAACTGTTAAAAAGTATGTGGTAGAGAAGGAAGAATTTAATTGGATGTTTACTTAGAAAAAAAGCTCATGAGTAAAAAATCTGGAAAATTTAAAGTAACACGACGTGGAATTAGGTTAATATTGGGGAATATAATATTGTCAAAGTGTGGTCATCCTGTTCACAATGACTTAAATTTTGTGGAATTTTGCCAATCGCTGTAAACTCCAGAAGAGCTGAAACGTCGCATTGGTGGAAACTCAACACTAATCCTTCTGATGGTCATTATGGCAGTTTTCGTTAATTGAATTTCGTGGAGTTGGGTGATAATCAGGGATGTCAATAAGACCCGAAAGGTGGAAGGTTAATGGATGTTCTAGAGCACACGGATGAACTGAAATGAACTTTGATTAAAATTACCATAGCCATGTTCCCATGCGTGCTTCATAGAACCATCACTGGTGCGAGATAATCTCGATATTGATGAGATATCTTAATTTGTAATGAATTTGATGACTGAAATTAATTGTCATTTACATACGCATGAATTGCGTGGATCTCGATTTTGTTGAACATTGCTAATAAGAAATGTTCCCCATAATAATCTTCCTGGATGAATGAGAGCCTTGTGCCAATGACACCTGTTCAAGAGCTGCGGTCTTAATTACATGTGTAAAGTAAATAGACTATTAATGTAAACAAACGCAAGGATTTGCAAGACTTGGGCGAATATATTTCAATTTGTACCGTCTTGTAAGTGGTTTTATCAGTGTGGGAGTTAATGCTGAGCCTCAAGTGTTTGCTTTGTAAATAATCCTCGTGGAAGACTAACCAGCTTGTGTTTAGCCAAAATTTATTCTCATGTTTAATTATCCTTAAAATAAGAGCCATCGAGAACCTCACGTTAAAACAATGCCTTTTAAGGATTATACTGCATGTAGTATATGATTGCAATTTATGGTCTGGTTTGTCTACAAAGTCCAACCATTATGTATAGTACGTCTGTAGGTTTATTTAAGGGATTAAGATTCATACTACATGTACATTACATTGAATGAGACTTAAATTTATTTTTACCTCTCACATTCCATTAAAACGCATTGATCTTATCAGAGTTTTCAGAAAGTTTCGCCTGGTGTTTTGCGTCGCTTTGAAACTTTACAGAAACTTTTCTAGAGAAATTAACTAATTTTCCTTAGTTATTAATATTTCTGAACAAGAGTTTAGGATAAATAATCTTAAAGTCCAGTATTGATGGTAGATTTCGCCTATTTTGGTCCCTTAATTAATAATGCGACTAATATTTAATGGAAATGTGTCAAATTGATCATTTGAATATTTTAAAAAATATCTCCTTCAGAACCAAAAATCTTTCGGAGCCCCTGTATTATTGGTGCTCTAGTTTTCCCAATTTTCCAATTGATATTTCCTTGTTTTTTTTGTTTGTTTATGAACAAGATTTTTGGAAAAAATACTCCTAAAATTCTTGTATTTCAAGTAGAATTTTTCAAAACATTTCGCCTATTTGGTCCTTTGGTATGGAAATACTTACATAAAATTGATCATTTGAAATCGACAATAGGTTGTAAAAATTGTCACCGTCCGAACAAGAACACAAAATGCATTAACTAAAGTCAGCTAACCGAATTTTCCCTTATAGATTACTATAGTTACTATTATTTATAAACTAGATGTTAGGAAAATGCGCTTAACATCCAGTATTTCAAGTATAATTTTTCCAAAAATTTCGTCTGATACGATCCATTATCTTGTACATTTTTATGCAAATATTTGTAAAATTCATTAATTGTCATCTACTGTTTTTTTTAAAAAATTGTGTGCCATTAGTAAGATTTCTTAAAAATGTCCACGACAATTTTTAAAATGCATTATTGGTGAACCTGGTTTTTTGTAAATATCCTCTGTATTCCCTTCGAATTTACTACGGTACGTTGCCTGCCCAAAATGTGCACAAAATATCCATATACATACATCACCCCAACTTAGACAAGAATGACACCTTCCTAGATGTCGGAATTCCTCCCTTTTAAGTTTTTATTTGCACTTTCGTTTTGTGTGCCTATCGTTTCCTAACCTAAACTAATTTAACAATTTAATTTCATAATTTTGTCGGTAACCTCAGGCAATCAATGCCATCCCACGAGCCATTAGGAAAAGCCCATGTCCTGGCAATGTCTATGCTGTTGCAGGGCAGCTGCATGGGATATCTCGAAGTATGATCTTCCCTTCGCTTCTAATCTTCCTGTAGTAAGTTTTAAAGAAAATAAGTTTAAAGTGTATTACTTCTGGTAGAGATTTCACAAAAAGTTCCACCTACATGCGTATGTTCCCTCAGATATTGACATTGCTACCGGTATATGCAAGTATAAGCATCGCAATGTAGGTAAAATTCATACTAAATATGGTAGAATACTAAGGCTGCAATTTGTGATACATTTTCTGAGAGTGTACCAAGTGGCCAAATTTATGCAAAACGAGTTGACCGTGGTGACCATTTGGAACGAATTTTCGATCACTGGTGATGATACCATTCCTAATGAGACGTACGCGAGCATCGCTTTTTACAGACTATGCACGATTTCACACATGCACGATTTTAACGAGTTTCTGATTCGTCGCATGTAAGAACCCAAGCAGAAATAAAATTCTTTAGTTAATCTCATCGTTTTGAACGACACGAAAAATGCAACCAGCAAGTTTTCGTTTTCCAAAACAGACGCATTTGCGGCGCAGCACCATGATTTTCTAAATTGCCTTACGGCCTGTCAATTATACCTAATTTTCCTGTTTTGCTAAACGTGTGAGAAATGTTGCACATGCATGACTCGACACATCATACGGTTGGCACACTCATGTTTGCTCAATCTCGAAGTATTTCCGTCTTTTTTATCATGTCATGGATACAACCCAGAAATTGCTACTTGTTTTTCTCAAAATTGCTGCTAAATGAAGTGCTGATGTTTTCATTTCACTGCTTTTGTAGACTGTAGATGATGCGATGACCGCAATTTTGAGAACAAGCTGTTGGGAGCAACCCCTTGACCCATTAGAAGTGAATTTTGGTCCTCTAACTTAGTTTTAAAACGGTAATCAACTATTTTGATTGTTATTTTGATTATGATTGACCTATAATGTCTGTGGTGAGCCATAAAATACAAAATTGTTTGGAACAAGATGTTTTTCTTCATTTTTTTTGTAAAACAGTAGAACTAGTGTTTTATTGGCAGGACGTCAGGAAGCCAGTTTGGCCATACTGTGGTATCTTCCCTGCTCCAACATAGACGACTATGAAAACGTGGGCTTCTCCTAACGGTTCCTAGGCTAACAGTGATTGTCTGGCGGTTAGTTGCAGCTAATGAGGAATGACATTTTTAGGTTAGGCTAAACACAGAAAACGAAAAAACTAAAAATAAGTATAAATTCCGGCAGCATAGGACAGGTAACATATTTGTATTGTGTATTAGTGAAGCAGGTTTGAAATGCAATAATTTTGCGCACATTTTGATTATTTACGTATACAGTAGTTTGTCCTTAATTTTTTTTAAAATGAATTAGGCGAAATTAGGAAGACGATTGCTTCTTTAATAAAATTTTATGAAGTTAAGGTTAAAAAATTCTTCTAGAAAGCTGCATCTTTGTGAGGTGCACTGTACATGTTGTTGTAAGTCCCAATGAAGTCCTTAGTCACACTGATATATTAGTAGTCGCACTGAAGCCCTTGAAGTTCTACTGAAGTCATTGAAGTCTGGGGTGAGGTCACGGAAGTCTAAGGTGTTTTCCTGGAAGTCACTACAACTTCAGTGATTTTCCCGGACTTCAAGGTTTCAGTTACTACAGTGGGACTTAACGGACTTCTATGAGACTTCAAACACATGTACTTCAAGAATACGCTGACTTCACAGCCTGTCAACGATATAGCATAAGGAAGTTCGTCAACTTCATTAAACTTCTTAAGTGCGGAATTACTATTATGGACGTCAGGAAATCCTTGAAATTTATGAAGTGTCATCAAAGTTCTTGAAGTCCAACAACAACCCTGAACAGTTTTTGAGAGTTGTTAACACGCGCTCACAAATTTGTGCACAGGATCTACCTAGTAAACTGGAATTGATAGAAAATCCTTAGGATCTACCTAGTAAACTGGAATTGATAGAAAATCCTTAGGGAATTCCTGTTCAGTCTAAAGTTTTAATGGTCATCATGCAAACACCGGTACATTACCATCAATCATGTTCATAAAAGTTTCATTGAACCAATTTATCAGGATTCTGACGTTATTTAGACAACATCTAAATTTCCTGTTACCTTGAAAGATTTATGAGGGGTTAAATTAGATTGACGTCATCAAAACTGCAGGCCCAGTAAGTTTCCGCTGGAACTAGTGGAATTAATCTCAACTTTGTGACGTCATTGCGTTGGTCACATGAGACTATCATTTATTAGAACTGTTCATTAGGCGTTGCTATTAGGTAACAAATTGTGCATCATCAGTGACGTGGAAACTACGTTGGGCGTCAGCAGCTTTAACGTTAGGACTGGGTTGAAGCAAAAGTTGATCTTTGATGATGATGGGAAGGAAAGGGCAAGTCTTCATCGACGTCATTACGTTATGGTCTGAAATTAAAGCACGCTAAGAATGTAATTTTCGTCGCAATATAAGCTCCCAAGGGGAACGGTTAATAGCTACTGAAGTATAGTTTGTCATGAAAATTTACTTGAACAACTTGAAGTTTCATTACAGACGCCTAAGAAATTGAAAATGCTTATCCTCCCATAAAACACATCCACACCCCTCAGGCTACCACCTTAACATGACGTAACGAGGAATATGTAAGGGAACATTCGAAAATCTGATGCAAAAAACGTGATTTCAGAACAAATACTTTGCATATCATAACAAATAAACACTTTTACAAATGATGAGCGGTCAACCGGATGCTGAGTGTTAATTTGTTTTTATAATATCTGGGTTAAATTCCAGGACTTGTCTTGAGTGACATAATCCATCATTTTTGTTTTTGTTCTAATTCTTATAAGACAATGTCGAAACATGTTGAAACATTTTGTCTTGAAAATGTCATGATGACAATGATGATAATGGAAATTACATGATGGCCATCACGACTTTGTGATGACATAATACTTGGACATCTTACGAATGAAGTAGTGTTTTGCAGAAGAAGTTTGAGAAACATTTGATCTTAGAAAATGTTGACGTATTTGTAATTTAATTTTTCACAAAATTTCGCTTACTTTTTTGGTTTGTGTGAACAAATTCACCATTACTGATCAAATCTTTCTAAAAATGTGCTCGATTCGATATTTTTACTATCAAAAATGACATCATCATTTAGAGAGGTGAGGTGAATCGTTTTTATCAGCCGTTTGATTAGTCTTAATATTTTTAAAAAAAATTGGGATAAAATCCATACATTTTCTTAGTGTTTTTGAATAAGCTCGTGTGAAATGTCAGGGAAATCGAATTGAGTGGGAACCCTGCCTTACTGAGCATCTCGCGATTTGTTTCCAAAACGATCTTATATTTTTTAGAAGACATTTCTAATTGAGAAATATGAGTCGACTGGATATATACAGTTCTCTGGCTTTCTTCATTGCGTCGTTTCCCCATAAGTCTGGAGAAACCTTCTAACAGGACGTTGGTTTTCTTTGAAATAGTAAAGATGTTCAGCAAACTGAAATGTCTTTCTAGGCTTGGTCCGAAAGCGTTATCATTTATGCATGTAGCTGTTAGGCGTTACTTGTCCTCTCACCTCAAGAACTAACACCTGGGCAAGTTTACGACTTGAACAGATGGACCAGAAGTGGTGATGTTTCGGAGTGGATGCATTATCTTGAAAATGCTCTGATGATCTCATCCTCATCCATTGTGTTTCTCAAATGCCTGATGTCGTCGTTTATACCCAGGCCTCCATGGACTTTGGCTTTTCTCATTTAGTCGAGTCTCAACACTTCAAAGCCCATAATTTTGCCACTTAGCACCAAAGCCATCAAGGGGCTGAAATTACGACCTTGACAATTGGCAGCTTCCATTTAGCTGCTTTTTAGCCGTTCTACGTAACACGATGCGGTTACGTCCAGCTCGCTGAGCCAAAAGACGTCACATTTCAGCAAGAACAAAAGGTCAACATAAGCTGAAAACGATAGAGGCATACATGTATAGGGCAGAATCATTAAGGCCCTTGTGTTTTCGCATTATGGACAGCTGATTTGACAGCCGCCAACGACCTTCACATGTCCTACCTTTACGTGTAAGGAATGGATTATGAAGTGAAATTACACCACTTGGAAGACTGCGAAACACGTTCATGGAGATAACACATATAATAGTGAAAATTTCGAAAGTTACTATTAATGGACAGTCGATATATTAACTAGAAAAGTGATACCTTCATTGGTGAACATAATGATGGAAACATTGAAAGTTACCATTAATGGACAGCTGGCATTCACTGGAGACAGGATGATGATAAAGTCCTACCCTCATTAAAAAAAATACATTTAAAAAACTGTTAAGAGTAACAAGGACCACAATTTAGCAAAAGGAAGAACTCCTTAGTGTTTATTTCATATATTTGGTTCACATGGAGAACCCAGCAGGCGGCGCTATCATCGCTAGAATCGAAAATAGCGCCTGTGCTAGGGTTCCCACAGACCTGTAAATCCTGGAAAAGTCAGGGAATTTGAATCAGCCTGAAAACGACGCGTCGGGGAAAATTTTTTTATTTTTGAAAAGTCAGGGAAATTCAGCAAATCAATAACAGATTTTGCATAGCTAGTTATTGGATAACACAAAAATCAAGAGACGACAAGCATATCTGTTAAGAAATTAAGAAAACTAATCTAAATTTACTGTTTACTTGTGAAAATTTGTGTTCTACCTCCTGCTTCTATACGAGCGTGTAATAAATAAAGCATTTCGTTGGCAGGGTGGTCAAGGAAATTTGTTTTGAAGCCTGGAAAAGTATGTAAGCTTATGTCGGGGAAATTTTAAGGTTTTTCTGCTACAGTTTACCAAAATACAGGTCATTGTTAAGCCAATTGCAAAAGAAAATCAAGTTCAAAAGGGATTTCCACACTGTAGAAAATCATCCAAGTTTGTTTGCAGTCCGTACTATCTTCAACCATTTCTCTCAATACTGATTGGCGTTTTGGTCCAATGATACCAGTGATACCATTTTCAATTTTAGCTATTGCAGCGCCGCCTGCTGGCACATGTGAGCCACATACATGACCATGAAATAAAAATCTTTAGGTCTTTTATTTTTATGCAAAATTTGTTACTTCCATCAGCTTTATTAAAATTATTTTTTGTGATGAGAATACTCAGTAAGGACTTTATTATCACCCTGTTTAAACATTAATGCGGAAGTGCAGTGTACAGGAAGTGTAGGGTGAAGTCTCCAGAATTTCGAAGCCCCTGCAATCTTCTGGCATGAATGCAAATTAAAGACCATTCTGAAAATACGAACTACTAAATTGCTTTTAGATCGTCGTAAGCCTAAGAAGGTACGTTTACAATCAATCAGGCTTTTTAAAGTGTTTTTATTTCACGTACGTTCATATGTCCATGATTGCTACTGAAATTGAGAATTTCTGGGCTTCATTTGCCATTCAGAAGAATTGCATTTGAAGTATTACATACGCATGTTGAATTTGCTGAAAACGTCATACATATGCTTTTTATAACCACCTATTTTCTCGGTAATGATGCCATCTGCGAGTCACGGATTCGACGAAGATTATTCCCTCATTTCGTACTTATGTTATTCATTCAAATTTTCTATTCTTCTTCTTGTATCGTCTCGAAAACAATCATTTTTGCTATGTGAAAACTACTTGGAAACTGCAATCTGAAAGCGCTTAAGCTATTCCCAATGGGCATTTGAAAAAGTTTGAAGTTTCTTTGAAGGCACGCTTTATAACGAAATAACATCCTTTTCTAGGATTTTCTGTAAGGTTTATGACTATATAGCAAATTTTTACCTGTTTACTCAGACTGCATGAAACACTGCAGGCCTATATTAATTAAGCACAGAAATTAGTGCCTGAAGACTTCCTTCCATTGATTAATCTTACACATTGTTAAAATTGAGATAGCTTTAACAATACAAGGTGAGGAAAAAGTCGATAACGTTTTGCAAATATCTCGAAAATTTTGATAGACAGCATTATAATTATGAGCATTATTGCAAGTGTGGATTACAAAATTCATATTGCAAGCAACCTATGACCCATCCTAATAGTTAATCGCAACTAACTTCTGAACAGTTTATTATAGGTAAATGTTACTGTGTTAAGAATACGCATAATTGAAGAGTTGATATGAATGGCTACAGTATTTTGAGAATTGGTACGCTTCAGGATGCCTGGAACCTTTCTCTGCCATGCCAGAAATTCGAAATCAGTAGAATTGTTAGGTAATCCCAAATTAACCATTTGTAGACCCCCTCTAAACGTTCAAATTGCCAGAAATTCGAAATAAGGTTACCTAAGCTTTAGGGAGTTCCAAATTAGCCGTTTATAGTCCAATATCGACCTCTTTTAAACGTTAAACTGGAATTAATTGCCCCTCATAAACTTTTAAGATATTATCAATCAATTAGTCACGGATATGACGTCATAGGCCAAGATCGATACGATTTTCATGATCATCGGTATTTTTTGGTTATATTTTTCCCTCCGCGTTTGATATTTTGCTGAATTGGAAAATCCTGGAAAAGTCAGGGAAAATAGATTTACGTTCAAGAAGTCGGGGGAATTCAACAATTCAACAATGTATTTTACATAATTAGTTATTGTTTAACACAAAAATCAATAGTTGACAAACAATTCCGGAAGAAATTAATAACGGAATTGTCAATTTAAAACATAATCTAAATTTTCTATTTCCTTATGAAAATTTGTTCTACTTCCTGTTTATACATAATAAGCAATAAATACAGCATTCATTACATTTGCATGCTATATTTTTAGCAATTTCAGTGGTCAGGGTGGCCAGGAAAACTTGTTTTAAAACCTGAAAAACTCAAGGAAAATGAATTTACTTTTAAAACGTCAGGGAAATTCTACAAGTCAACAATATATTTCACATAGCTGCTTATTTATTAGCACAAAAATCAAGAGGTGACAAGCGTTGTTGAAGAAATTGATAATGAAAATTTTAATTTAAAAATTATTTAATTTGCTGATTCTATGTATACAGAATAAACAATAAATATACCGATAGCATTCATTGCTTCGGCACGTCATGTCATATTTCGGCATTTTCAGTAGTCGGGGCGGGCAGGAAAACTTGTAAAGGTCCGGGAAACATCAGGGAAGCTGAAAATCTGCTCTCTGGGAGAACCCATTGCAGTATTACTGTTACTTTCCAAAAGTCGTGGGTCCAATAAAAACCAATTCAAAATTATTGAATATCAGGTTATGGAGGTTAATTAGATTTAACATGGGTCACTACTGGGTTCTACTGCAATTGCAAACTACCAGGAAGGCAGGGACTCTGTTAAGTGAAATTGTAACCCCACTAAATTGAATACACCAATTTCAACCCACATTGCATATTTTTGCAGACATTAGGAACTGCATTGAATTGGAGCTGTTACCCCTGTGGCTGGCAATCATTGATGACCCCATGACCTCGCGTGATTGCTCGCCACCAGGGAGCGAACATGCCGATCGTTGATGGTCGATTGACACGACGAAAGGTCAATAGCACCGCCTATCCATCGTTGACCTTTGCCCCTACTAAATTCATATTGCCCATCCAAACAGCTCACAGCCGTTTATTACGTGAGGTGAACGCTGTAACGATCCCATCGCATAATTGCGATGTCGACGTTCAGGAATTACGATCGTTATTCATTTCTAAAATTATCCTTTATTAGCCATTAACGATCGTCGCCCTCCATGGATAGCACAGTCCACCTTTCGAGGGAGGGCAGTGTGATGGTCCTGGAACCTCTTTGGCAAGCCGGCCCAACTTCATTAATTTGCCATGATTCGTGCCGATTACCCACAATTAAGACAGTGACCCGATCAATCGTGGTCAATTAAACGCCATAGCCTCCCTGGGCGCTGGCAAACCTACTGTTAATATTTCACCAGCAATTTGCGAGCTTGGTTGGGGTACGCCCACTTAATAGACATTTGAATAAAACAAGACACGTGTTCAAAACCGAATTTTGGCTTCCGTCATGTTCCAACAAGAGTTCTCCAGAGGATGACATCCAGATGCCGCCTCTTAGTGCGGATTTTTTGCGGCAACAGAAATATTGGAACATGGTTGCATATTGATTTAGTTATCGCTTGCTTTGATAGTTTCTTGTTGGGCAGGAATGAAGATGAGGTGGGGTTCATGATGAATGTGCAGTCAAATGTCGGGATGGGCATTGCAGGGTTCACAATTTCTGGAAAATCAGGGAATGTCAAGGAAATGAATGTGACAGGGGATATCAAGAATTTCGCGAAAATGTCGGGGAATATCAGGAATTTCGTGAAAATGTCAGGGAATATCAGGAATTTTGTGAAAATGTTTTGAAATATCAGGAATTTCGTGTAAATGTCAAGGAAATATCAGAAATTTCGTGAAAATGTCAGGGAATATCAGGAATTTCGTGAAAATGTCTTGAAATATCAGGAATTTCGTGTAAATGTCAAGGAAATTGCGATAGTTTGCATCAGCAAATGCTTTGTTATAGTCTGTCATAAAAAATTTGGTATAATATGGAACATGGTTGCATATTGATTTTAATTGTCGCTTGCTGTGATAGTTTCTTGTTGGGCAGGATTGAAGATGGGGTGGGGTTCATGATGAAGTTACAGTCAAATGTGGGGATGGGCATTGCAGGGTTCACAATTTCTGGAAAATCAGGGAATGTCAGGGAAATGAATATGACTGGCGATATCAAGAATTTCGCGAAAATGTCAGGGAATATCAGGAATTTCGTGAAAATGTCAGGAAATATCAGGAATTTCGTGTAAATGTCAAGGAAATTGCGATAGTTTGCATCAGCAATTGCTAAGTCATAGTCTGCTATAAAAAAATTGGGATACAAACCATCATTTTTCTTTTTATTTTAAAAAATAAATCTCGTGTCAAATGTCAGGGAAAGTTCCATGCTTCTCATTTTTAAAAGCACATGTACAATGTCAAAAAAATTGAGATAGTTTGCGTCGACCAAGTGACTACTCATTTTTATAAAAGTTTGGGATTAAGTCCATTTTTGTTATTTTAAAAAAAAATCTCATCTAAAGTGTAAGGGAAATGGCTGAAAAGTTGTCAGGGAAATTGATTTGAAAATGTGAGTGGGAATCCTGTAATGGAACAGAAATGTCATAAATACGTTTGGAATTACCGTGTCCCCATGCATCTTTCATCAGCAATGAACGGAACATTATCAGGGATTCGGATTAGATGTGAGATGAACAACTGCAAAAGACGAATCCTAACGGAAAATGAAAATTAGTGAAAATATCAGGAAAATTGAGATTGTTTGCATCAGCCAATGATTAGTCGTCTTTTATAAAAAATCTGGTTAAAATGCATTATTTTACTTATTAAAAAATCGTATAAAATACTAGGGGAATAACTGAAAAGTTGTCAGGGAATGACAGGGAAATCAATTTGAGAAGTTGAGTAGGAATCCTACAATGGAACAGGAATTTCATAAAGACGTTTGGAATTATCCCCATGCATCTTTCATCATCAAGGTACGGGACAGTTTTGTGTTACTGTACATGTGAGATAAACGACTGTAAGAGGCGAATGCGGAAGACAAATGAATTTTGCAAATACTGTACAAGCTCCATAATCCGACTTCGTAATGGCGGATTATTGGAAGTGATGGATTATTGGAAGTAGACAGAAAACGGAGTTTTTTTTAAATCCTGACGTGTAATTTTATTGACGTTGCTTAAAGCGGAATATTATGAAGGGGCCCCAGACCTGCCGAAACCTAGAGAAACCAGAAATTGTAGGGGAAATTGAAAAAAACGTGGAATACTTCGTGAGGTTTACTACGGTATACCGTATAGGCTACCCTGCTCCAGCATAGACACCATGAGAAAGTGGGCTTCTCCTAACGGCTCATAGGCGGGCAGTGATTGCTTGGCTGTAAGGGACAGTAAAATCATCCATTACATTGTATGGTTAATTTCGGTTTGGTGAGGTAAGATTTCGGAAGGAATTGCAGCTGTCATTCTTGCATACTAGGCAAGTAGAGCAGGGCATACACAGTATTTTATCATTCAGTTAAAATGGTTTTATTTTGAAAAAGTTAAGGTCTAAAAAAATCTTTGCTCTCACTATAACAAACTCGAAAATTACGAGATGGCACTCTTACTCAGCCTTGCTTTAGTCTAGTCAGCCTTCTTCGAAAAAAAAAACTGAGGAATAAAATGAAGACTTGATGTGATCAAGTCATTTGTAGCCAAGAAAATATTCTGTAGAAGAATCAATATTAAAAATTATCAATTAAAGACGAAGCTAAATTTGCTTTTTTGCTTATGGGGACTTTCGTTATATCTTCTTTTCGTATGATGAGCAATAAATATACATGTAATAAATCATTCCTTACACTAACATAGACCATATCTTTGCATTTTCATTTGTCAGGGAGGTTGAAAATTTGATTTTTGTGATAACCCTGTAAAGTTAACATTGTCTACTTCATACACATACATGCTTTTGATGTGGTAATTTCCTTCTTTGCAGTTAATAAAACAAGCTTTTGGCTATTATAAAACATAAGTAATTTCAGTTAACAGCAGTACATGTATATGCCACTATTATGACAAATTAAAATGTTTTTCTATTCTAGTGTTAGTTCAATTCAGTTCAATTCAATTCAACTCAGTACCCTACTGTCAGTAATTTAATACCATGTGGTAGGGGGGTGTAGTCCATCAACCCAAATTAAGATTCGGTGGGTACCCCCGAGACATCATTGTCAAATTGAATTTCTTGAAGCTTATGGCTATCCTTTGAAAGAGAATTCCAACGTCGAATGGCATGCAGAAAGTAAGACCAATAGAAAGAATCCGTATGGGCATGCAATTCCAAAAGCGGATTGGCATGACAAGTTCTGCCACCTCGGTGGTTTCGTTTAAAAATTCCCTCCACCAAATTAGCATTTTGTGGTACTGTAAACCAAATTAATTTTTGACATTTCAGAATAATTTCCAATGTTTTTGATTAAATCACCAATATCATATGTTCAAGACATTGATTATTAATGTTGATAACGCTCAATTTATGTTTTCCACAAACGAATATCAGATGTGACATCTATGTTGGCCAATTAGAGATGATTTGTTCTGTTATTTTTCACTTGAATGTTTTAACTTAATTTTATAATTTTTTTTCAGGTAAGACAGAACGCTCTAATTTGCGAGAAACTAGCCAGATTAACGTCACTCTAGGCTAGACACAACGGAACTTGAAGTAAGATAAAGATTTGCTAAGCCGTGGTAACACATGCAATCCCAGTTGTGCATCCCATGATAGTTACTTTATCTTGTCGGAAAGCACGGAATAACTTCAGAGATTAAACTACTTTCTATACTTCGAGATTCATAAAGTACGCAAATCTGGATGTTATGGAAATTATGAAGCTGCATATCCGTTATGTTGGGTGCTATTAAGAATGCAATTCCTCAGCAGCAATGATATTTACTAAATCCGATAAATTTCGGTGCAGCGTCTAAACATATTTTTATCGGAAATCAGGAGTTCGGGTTTTGAAGCACTACTGTGGAGTCTAGACGCAGCTGGACTCAGTTTAGCTGAATATCTTTACTGAAATGTTAACTGTACAGTCTCCTCAAAATGCATAATAAAGATGCCGAATTTTACTCTTTCTTGAGCGAATTTAGCATAAACGAGGGATGCATATACTGTAAACTGTAAAGCATACGTAGCATACTATATGATTATAAATGCACTTTAGCTCAACCAACCGTGGTTTTTATTGCATTAATATCACTTTGCATCTGGTATTTGTGCATCTTTTCCTCGCCGAAGAATCCCAGCGATGGGTAGTTAAACTTTATGGATGTATACGATACATGTATGTAAAATTCGACAATGCATACATTTTCGAGGAAAAATCATGGGCAAGTCGAACATTAAAACACAATAAACATGTTCTTTTTAAAGTGGTTCACAATAATCAACATTCGAAGAAGTGAATTTCGCTTAAAGCGAAATAATTCTCTTCCGGATTTGGTACTATAATTTATAAATACCCCAGTTAGAGCTTTGGGAACGTTGAGGGCATGGTTTTAGACCCCCTCCCCTAATGTCGACCTTCGTTATCATTTCTATTCTCATTAATGATGACTTCATCATATGCCAAATTAGTTCGAATGAAGCCAAAGTTTGTATACGCAATTACTGTAGATCTTTCGTGTTTTCTATTTTGTATTTATCGTAACCTAACCTGGCTTAACCTAACCTATCCTAACCTAAATGTAGGAGAAGCCCACTTTGTCATTGCGAGTATGGTGGGGTAGAAGCAGGGCAAATGCCGAAGAATTGCCTATAGAACAGGATAGATTAAGTTGAACAACAAAGCCCAAATATGAAATACAACATACAGTTTAAATTCTGATGAATTAGTTTGTACTGTACAACTGGCGTTGAAATACATTATACATGTACATGTACATATTTTGTGCAAATTTAGAGCAGGTACTATACCAGAGTTCCTCCAGACCTAGAAAACTTGGAAAAGTCAGGGAAAGTGAATTTGGTTAACAAAAAAGTCAAGAGAGGACAAACAGTTCTGTAGAAGAAATTGAAATGAAATTGTAAATGAAAAACTAATCTAAATTTGCGGTTTCTTTATGAAACATTTTGTTTCCGCTTCATATTCTGGTATAGCAAGTAATATTTAGCATTCCTTACATTGGCGTATGCCATATTTTTGCATTTTCAGTGATAAGGGTGGCCAAAGAAATTTGCTTTAAATCTTGGGAAAGTCAGGGAAGTTGAAAACTTCATTTCTGGGGGAACCCCGTGAACCGTAGTAAGCTGCATCCTGTGCATGTAGTGTATAAAAGCCTTCACTTATACAACTTGATTTTCAAATGTGCTGTACCTTCTCGAAACATGAATATTGTTTGAAAGATTTTACTTCTCTCATTGCAAAACTTTTTATATTGAAGCCAAATCGACGTGCCAGTTAAATTTAACGAGGCATGGAGAGGTTGTCTGTTGCAATCTGCTGCTGCATGCCATCCGTTCTGAAAGTGTAAACTAGCTCGAAAATGCACGATTGTGCTTTCCAGCTGATTAAGCGTTTTTCTCGCAGCTCCAACCGTGTAAATTGGTCGACATTGCTTCAGTTGGATGTGATTGTTCTATTGGGAGTAAAATGCTTTAATGGCCACTAAAAGTATTAAACGTGCACGCTTACAACCCCCGAGCTGATAAACGCAGTCGTTTTAATGCTAAATAACTGGGGGTTTACATTTATTCCATTGTGTTTATTCTATTATTGGCACCAGATGAAATGGTGCTGGGCACTGATAAGGCGAAGCTTCAGTTTTCCAGCTATACAGTATATAGGTGCATGATGCTTGGCACGAAATACAATTGAACCTCTGTAAGTTGACCAACCAAGGGCCTGACTCACACTGGTCAATATAAGGTGGTTGTCAACATATGGAACGAGGCTTACAATTCCGTGAACTGCATGTACTACATGTACTTACATGTACATTTTAAAGTAATCATTCATCATTCATCATTTATGAATTATGTTATTAAAATGTTCATAATATGCTGCATATGTGCTACAAACTTTAAATTTTTCTTAAGATTCTGTAACGATCTATTAGATTAGAATACATATCCAGACAATTATCCTACCTTTTGTGGTAATGTACTAAACAACACAAATCTCGAATTCGGCGATTGTGTATTTTTGAGTTTCCAATTAAAAAGGAAATTTCCCCAATTTACTGCCAAGCCCCCTTTATAATAAAGGTGTTTGAAATAAACTCTTCTATCTCTATAGAGACAGTTACTCATGGTGACTAGCTATCTGGAAAACCTGGAGAACCTGGAAATGTCATGGAAATTAATTTGGTCTGAAAATGTCAGGGAAATTTGCCTCATGAGTGAAAATGTTATGGCACAATTTATTCTGGGTTTTGAATTACTCATTTGTTCATATTTTTAGCACGAGTTTTATTTGCTTTGGATACATTACGTTTTGCTGTGTGCAAATAGATTAATGATTCCATGGATTCTAAAAGAGATAGACAAAACATACGAGTTTACCCTTTATGATTTGAAATCGGTATTAAATCTATAAAAAAGCTTGATTAAAAATAAAATTGTCTGAACATTTTGCAAAAAATGTCTGGAAAACCTAGAAACGTCAGTTACTGTTCAGGGGTGTACTGTATAAGTTTTGCAAGCAACCAATAAATTTAATCATCCATGACTTTACGTGTTGAGACCATGCAGCTCAACATCCAGAGAGTAAATTACTACATAGATGCAGTTGGTCAATAGGTAGAGGTCACCTTCCATTGACCCGTTCGGTCAATTAAAATGTGGTCGACATAAGGAGGTGGTCAACTTTGGAGGTTCTACTGTAGGTTATGTCATGGAGTCTCTCGTTTTTTCATTCACCTAGAAGGCATGCAATATGCAGGATATGGTCGTCTTTGCAATACATGGTCAGGAAATTGCTGATGTCAACCATTTGAGCAAATGGCATTTCTGCCCATGCCTGCAGCCGATGACATCCATTATAGGGAAATGAATACTGACTGTGCCTCGATGGCTTTTAGGCCCAAAATTGAAGTTCAGCAGTTTCGATACGCTCTGGTCGAGCGGTTTCTAACGAGCCTTGATGCAAACTTGGAGAATCAAGGACTCGGAAAAATCGTCCGATAAATCACTGCGAATTGGATGCCAAAATGCATTTTTTGGCCCAATAAATCAAGCTCTATCTCTGCAACTCGACAAATTGCTGCTATGGATGTTTAGCTATTGAGCATTTGTCATCTTGGGGGAGAGGGGTAAAAGATAACGAGTGACACAACCTGGGAGTCTTGGGAAACTCGGTAGAGTCAGTGAATTTGCTACTGACTGGATACCTGGGAAAGTCAGGGAAATTTTGGAAATGTTTCAACAGGTTTTGTTCTGAATTATAATTTTAATCCAGAAGGTGATGTGATCCATGAAGTGATGGCGTACAGTATATCATGCATACATGTAGCTTGTGCGTGAAGTCCATTTGCGCAATGAAATAAAACCCCAATATGGCAGTCCGGTTCCTTCTTTTTGGCTTCGATGCGACAATGTCGAAGTTTGCCAAATAAAATACATGTAAATCCATAATTATAATTATAAATACAAGGTAACAATTGCATTCATTCAATATTTGATGATCTGTGAATCCCCTTATCACGATGTCTACCAGTCGCAAAAGTCGTGGAAGTCATGTAAAAGCCATGAAATGAAGTTCAGGTTGTGGAAGTCATGTTAAAGTCATGAAATTTACATCATTCGTCATCCAGTTTTGAGAATGTGTCTGAAAGTCACCATTTAGTGATGACATTAAACGTTAACGGCCCCATATTCTAATGTGCATTGAAAATTATTGAAGACACGAAAAGCTATTGAAAAGTCATGAAATCTCCAATGCTAAATCCAGTTGACACCCTGTTTATTATACAAATTCAATATTTATCGTCCTGGATGGTCAATGGATATGTTGACTAAAACATTAATATTCAAGGGCAGGTTCCTTTCAATTTACCTGCACATGTGTGTTGAACGATGAGGAAATTTTAAAGTTCAGGGGCACAATACAAACTTTCACTTGGGAAAACTGCGAAAGTCAGGGGATTGTATAATGATCAGGCTTTGATTTATTCATTTTTAACAAAACGTACAGCATGTTGCTTTTTACTTTTTTTTTGCTTGTATGATTTGGCACGAGAACAAACACCTGCGTGCATGCAAGGTGTTATCATCACAAACTTTTTTTCAGAGCAATTTTTATCAAAATCAGATAAAATGATTGCTTTTGGCAACACAAAAGCAGATTTAAAAAAAAATTATGAAACAATATTAAAAAATAAAGGCCATTTGGCGAAATTTGTTGCTAAACTGGATGATAAATGCATTTTAACCCAATTTTTTTGAAATGATGATTTGAAATTTGGTTAACCCCTTTCCCCTGCCATCATTTAACCAACCCAGCTTTCTCCAAGTCTGAAGGTAACATTATTTCTACAGTATTTCCCATTAACTGCAAAATAAAATATGATTGTAACGGTGATTCACGCAATAGTAGTTGAACAGCACCTATAGATGAAATAACCTCAATAAACGTGTATTAAACGTAGCGGATCCATTTGATCCTCAGAGAGATAGAAAAACTCCCCATGGCTAGGAGAACCCATTAAAATCCCAGCAACGGACTCATTATTCAGTCTAGTCGGCAAATTGCAATGTACTGTTCTAGCCATCGTAATTATAAGTACTATGCGATTAGAGCAATTAATGTCCATGGAACGAACATCAAGAGCCTGAGGGATTGTCTGTGTGGATAGTTATTATGAAATAGACCGAAGAGAGGAGGTTGAGCATATGTTGACCCTTTATGGTGTTGTTGTCATCAACGTGCATGTACATGTATGTGTAGCATTGAGCGACCCTCACAGTCATGGAATAATTTTGGATCACACCTATTAACCCATAGCCTGTGGTGGAGGTCTAACTAATTTACATTAGGAAAATTGTATTATTGCATAATACTGTATTTAATTCCGAAAGTAATTTTTAATGGAATTATTAGCTACTGAAAATCAACTTACACTTACACTCTTTTGAAAGTATTTCCAAGAACAGTTCCCTTATTTATTAGTAATACAAGTCCATTATTTCTTGTAGTTGTTCCACAAAACATGATATACTACTTCCCTTAAAGTATTAATACCGGTATTAAAATCAAGAATTAGTTATCTCGTGTTATGAAATTTTCGCCCACGAAGTTATTAAATTGTTAATGTTAATCGTACTAAGCAAGTGTTTGTTTAGTACTTAAACTATCTTTTGAGATCTATTTTTTCTAAAATGGCCGCCAATGGCGATTTCGTAGACTTTATGGTAATAACGTTTATATTAATGCGTCATCTCTAACTTTCAATTGGACAAAAACTAGCACGCCAGTGTGCATTTGCCTCACAGCTAATATATATTAACGTCAGTTGTTTTAGCAAAATGAATTTGGAAATAATTCGGGAATTTGGGAATTGTGTGGGTAGATTTCCGATACTGGCTCAGAACTCGTCCTACATCATATTACATAAACCCTGCAGTGTGGCCAGTCAGTTACGTTCATTTAGGATATTATTCCATAAATAATAAACTAATAAAATGCAAAATGCAAGACTGCACTTCAAACATCAGCATATCATTTTCACTAATAAAAAGTTTGTCAATCGTGCCAAATACAACATCATTTTCTAAATATTTAGTGTCAAAGGCACAGTCTTAAGCTTCGGGCTATGCAAAGTGGAAGAAATAATAATATCCAACACACCCTGAAAACAATGCTATCACAGTGGCATAAACCAATCATATATCAATTCTGTCAAATGTCATTGTTCAGTGGCTTGTAGCACATTCAAATCAGATGGCATGTAATTGAGCATAAGCAAATCCCTGGGTGCAATTGACCCAAAAAAGTCAGGTTGCCAGGCTAGGATTAGCCGGGCTCAGCTAGAGACCCAGAAGATGAGTTTGTTGCTTCAACCATGAAAATCTGCGCACAATTTATGGGGGGATCACTAATATTACCACATTTTTTATACATTTATTGGCCAAATTTATCATTTGTGATGATGCATAAAATTACATGTGTGAGTTAAACCTACCGTTTGTGATATTATTTTCTAACCGAATTCGTCTAAGTTACCATATTGTTAATGCCCTATACATGTACAAATCCATTAATATGCCGCATTATTAATAATGATTGAGTTTTTCCAAAAAAATTGACAGTCTGTTTTTAATATTTTTGAAAAAGTTTTTCAGTCACTCGCACCTATAAATCCATTACTTGTAGTATTTTTTTTTGAAAATGTTCGTCTACGGCATTTCAATATTAACAGTTCTTAAATGTTTAACTCGTGAAAACAAAAATGCGTTATTGGTAGGATTCGAAAACTGAAAATTGGCGTCATTATCATTATTTCTGTAAGATGATTCGAGCCAAATCCACTGAAAATCCTGTATTTCTGGTAGTTTCTGTATTCCTGTATTTCTAGTATTCTAACTTAGTTACATATGTAAGTATCTCTAATTAGAAATATGCTTAAACCTTCGTAAGATGATTCCACAACTTCATGGGGAAATCGACTTGAGCATTTAAGCAGCAACATTGAAGTGCCCATCTTGAGGTTTCTATGTTGGCGATTACAGCGCCACAATACAATACTTTTCCCAAAAATATCTTCCACATAACTTATGCAAGATATCTTGCATGTCTCGACCCCCAATTGCAAAAACCCAAATCCGCATGATTTATAATCCTACGACTCGAAATACGCAAAAAATGCCTCAGACAAACTCCCGATTCGTGCAAATTATAAGTGTTTTGAAAAATTGGCTTTCAAGACGCAGGCTGTTACAAATACCTAGTTTCCATGCAGACTTAAATTGCATTTAGATAAAATCTACTTTAATAGCGTCAAGCATCATTGCGTTGCAATGGCCGTACGTACAATTTGTCACCTGGTGGTTAAAAGCTGCAACTCAATCAGAATATAGGGCGATAGGGCGTGGTCTGTCAGGCTTCGCAAAAACCCGATTCAACATTTCTTCATTACTCTAGCGCAAAAAATGGCGTATGATCCGAAACTCGTGTTT
>JAQGAF010000273.1:0-60854 GCA_034687865.1 Kryphioiulus occultus
AATTGTCGCCTCCAGAAGTAACCAGACTATCAAGCAAAATTATTATCACGACTATTTATTCATTATTCGCAGAGATGCTATGTATACAATTTTTCAATTTTTTAACATGGCAGGGGTGGGAGGGGAACTGCCCGTTAACCAATATTTGTTACATGTATTTTTTTTTTCAAACTTTGTCATGCTGCAATGAACGATTTATTCGTCATACATCTAACGTAGGCTCTTTCCACTTTATTTTGGAGTTTGTAACATGCAGATAACTGTTGTTGTCGTAATTGAAAAACTTTCATGGGTTGTGACCATGTTGTTGCCATGGAGATACCTAAGCAACTCGTGCCTGCCTTGTGCTTTCTTATTGCAATCACGAAGCTGCACACCAGGATTCGATGAAAAATTAACTTAATAAAACCTTTATCAGAGGATATATTTGATCAATGGAGACCACCTGGCCATATAGTTAATCAAACATAATATGGCTGTACATTTTATAGCCAGCTGGCGTTGTAAGGTACGGGGGGTTTGGGGCATGGCAATAAATTCGTGGGCAATAAATGGCCGATTAATTAATAATTTCGTTGGTGGGGAGTTTGGAGTTTGCGAACTTTCCACGTAAAATAGTTTTCCATCGACTTTCATGTGGTTTTTTTTGTTGTTGTCACCCTATACTCCTATAACCTACCTTTTCTGCTGGGGCAGTTGGGGTTTTCTTGATTTATAGCATCCGCCTAATTAATGTTAGTTTTTCAAGAAACCGCAAGGGTATAGAGTAGCTGCTTTCGTTTTATTACTGTTTGTGTAATTAAACTGGGGAGGTAATTGCCTGCCTATTGATTCTTATTTATGGCGACCCCTATGTGTACTTGGCAACGCGTGTTGTGCACATAAAAATGAGCATTTGCTCAATTTTTTATCGGTTTTGTTAGTATTTCTGTATTTACGTAAATTCGCTTTGGGGAAACTAAGACTGTTTTCTAAGATTTAGGCAGTGATATCGCGATAAAGGGTGTTTTCCGGTCATGGAAATAATTGGAAGGCCATAAAATGAGAATCAAGTCATGGAAGTCATCGAAAAGTGATGAAATTTACATTAAATTCATGACATTTTTTTGTCTTTCATTGATTCACAAAATGAAAATTTTGGTTTAAATTCTTCATTTGTCACCTATTTCCACAATAAAATTAGTATTTCTGTATTTAAGTAATTTCACTTTGGGGAATCTAAGACTGTTTTCTAAGATTTTGGTAGTGATACCTAGATACAGGGTGTCTTCCGGTCGTGGAAGTCATGGAAAAGTTATGAAGTTTTACTTCAGGGTCATGGAAAAGACATAAAATTTACAACAGGGTCATGAAACTTTTGTCTTTTCATTGGAAGCCTTTAAAATGTCAGGGAAAAGGTAGGAAAATGGATATGCTTAGAAAACTCAAGGAAAATTGATATACTTAGCAAAAGTCTGGGAAATACCGCGAAACAGTAATTCACTTAACACTTAACAACTTAAACGATATAGCCTTATTTACAATTACTTTTATATGATTCTTAAAAATTGTTATGTGATTTTACATGGGTTGCATTTGTTTGAGCCTGTTATAAATTGTAATTGTATTTTATAATAATTAATTGTAATTATAAGCTATAAATATAGCATTCCTAACACTGGTTATTTCGTATTTTTTCATCTATGGTGGTCAGGGAAAGTTGTTTCAAAACCTGGAAAAGTCAGGAAAGTTTAGCCTTTCGCCTTTGGGGGAACCCTGTATCATTTCGAATTACTAAGTATTGTTTTTTTTTTTTTAATCCAAGATTGTTTTGCTTATTATCTTATCAGTTTCAAGCTGTGTTTCACTTTCAAAAGGCTGAACTTGTGACAACGTATTAGTTCTTTGCCCCAATTTGTAATCGAGCTTTTATAAATATTTGTGTAGCACGTGTTTGGTGTGTTTGTAAACGTATACATTTTTTGTGACGGCTGTTGGCTTTTATGACCACAGACTTAGGCATTTGCGATGTTCAGTAGTTGAAAGCACCCTTTTGTGTTTCTTAAACTTTAGCCTGTTTTTGTTGGCATTTTATTTTTTTCTTTATTTCACCCTCTCCTGCCTTGCACGTTTCTCCATACCTATAAATCTGACGCCATTCTCAAGATTGTTTGCTGCAAAAGTCAAGTCATCTAGTGTATTTATTTGCAAATTTAATAGCAGCTAATTTGAAGGGCTGCTTATCTGAGATGCTATTTTGATAAACACTGTTTTTTTCCTGTCTGGCTACGCACCATAAATCCTAACAATATCTTGAAACAAAAATGTCTGAGATACTTGCATCATAAAAATAACGTAATTGTCTCATACTTGTTTGCTTGATATAACAAAGCGAAAATATTTTTGGAAAAAAGATTTATGGCATTGATAATGTTTCACATTCTTATTTTACATGAGGTTTTTGCTATTGGTTTGTTATCTGGCAGCATTGCTTTCCATCCACGTAAACATGTAGTATTTATTATAATTGCTGAATTTTCTGCATTTTACGAGACTAGCATGATATAGTTTATATCGTGTATAATTTCAAAATGATGTTTGATACTACCGCGGTGTCCACAAAGCTAACCTCAAGGAATTTCCATCAGTAAACAATTTTTTTGATGCAAATTTGGAGGTTGCACCAAGTTATGTATGTAACAAGGTCGTTATCAAATATTCAAGTTATCACAAATTGCTACAGTAGGTTTAGAAGTTAATTTTCATTTTACGACTTTTGAAAGGGTATACATGTACATGTATGAAACAGTTTATTGCACGCATACCACTCAGAAATTACTGAAATGACTAGTTTTATGAGCCTTCAGAATACTAAAAGAATTGATTATTTTTCCAATAACCTGAAATCCTTTGCTTTTTGAACTTGGTATTTTGATCATTTTTGTTGAATTAATTCATGTCGTTTATAAGCAGATTCGTTGGGTTAAAGTAGAAAATTGTTCTTATGGAAAAATATTGGAATTTCTGAATATGACTGTTTTTGCCAAATATGGCGAATATTCAGTGATTTAAACAGTCAGGGAAATTGAAACTGCCTGGACAAGCTAGGGAAAAGTCAGGGAAAATAAAACTGCATGGAAAAGTTAGGGTAAAGTCAGGGAAAATTTATTTACTTTGCAAAAGTCAGAGATATTCAACAAATCAAGAACAGCTTTTACACAAAAGTCAACTGGAGATGAAAGTAATTCTGTAAAAGAAATTTGAAAAACTATTCTAAATTTGCTGTTTAGGCTACTTGTGAAAACTTGACGTATTTCCTATTTAGATTGCCTATAATAAGCCAGGGGTCATACCGTCAGGGAATGTCATGGAAATGAAATGTGGTCTGGGAAAGTCAGGGAAATTGAGTTGCAAACTTTTGTATGAACCCTATAAACAATAAATATACATGTAGCATTTCTTACATTGTCATGTCATAGTTTTGCATTTGCAATGGTCAGGGTAGTCAGGGAAATTTTGTTTTAATACCATGGATAAGTCAGGGAAGTGGAAAATGTCATCTCTGGAGAACCTTGGTAAAATCCTGCAGATTGATTAAATTTCTTTTGATATAATATCTCAACAGTTATTTTACGAAGAAATAGTTATTTAAAATCCCAAAAACAATTTTGTGAAGCATAGAAGCAATGGAACAACGAAACATTTTCATTAACTATTGAAAGTCGTTTGTTGAGCTTATCTCCTATCAGTTAGTCAATGCTCATAAATTATGTATTCACAACGTCACAGTTTTTATTGAATTGCTATCCAATTAAAATTGGAATTAAGGAATTATTCTAATAGTGTCCTTGGAATTAATGTTGTTGGCCTTCAAAAACAATCGTGCTTAATAATGTTATTTCGATAACCTGCTCGATTATCATATTTAATTATCAACACAGACCTATCGATTTAATCCTGCAAAAATAACCACACACACACACACACACACACACAAGAAAAGTTAAATTCATATACATGTAACTGAAAGCACAAGTTGTAGAAAACTCCCTATTTAGATTTCAATAGAATTATGGCAATTATTTCTAAAAATATTTCTCCGGTTATTTCGTCATTAATGAGTCGTTAATTCGCGCTAATATTTCCTCTTCCGGTTGATTATCTCCTTATTGAAATGCTCGAGTTGGGAGACTGACGTGGATTCATATCATTATTATTAAATGGGAGTTGGCAAATGTGATGGATAGACCGATAGACTATGACTAGCCAAATAACCGAAAATTTGCTGAAGCACGAATTTCTAATTGGCAGCCATTCGTCTTCTTTGATAGGTAAATAACAAGCACGGAGTATACCATGGTATTTTGCAATTACCATTATTTTGTTTTGGATACTAAAGGGTTCGAGAGCTCTCTCCTGTTGCATACATGTAACTTCGTGCTTTTTGTATTCATACTGTAATTGTATTTCATGAGTTTGTTAACCATTTTCAAGCAATTCTTATTCTGTATTAAATTACAGTATATTGGTTGTTTCATCATAATGTGCAACTACTGAATGTATGGGATTCTTTAAGTGCTGCTGCAAATTTCAGCATGTTATAATTGGTCTTTGGCAAAGGTGTATTCAGAAATCCATTATTAAAAGGTGAAAATGAGGCATGCTATGAACATGCAAAAATTTAGGTATGCATGGTGTATTTTTGCTACTGCATCCAAAAATATATTGTGCATATAGGAAACGCCATGCTGTGTGGAAAATGCAGTTTCTATTGATGTTATTTCTAAGTACAGTAGATGGATACGAAAAGTAAAATTAAGACAAGGTGAAAATGCCTTCCTAACACTTGTGCCCCATGCAGAATCCCTAGATCTGTAAATCCTGGAATTGGTTGGGAAATTGGAAATATATGAAATAGTCTGGGAATATGTTTTGTTTAAAAATTGCCAGGAAAATTCAACATAATGTAAATAATATTTAAGCAGATGTTTAGTTAAAAACCAAAAATACATACTGTAAATAATAATTGCATTCACTTAACTAGTTATTAGCGTAAATTTGAAGATTGGATACAAATTTAATAATGTTGGATACAATTGCCTTACTTGCAATTGTATTCTGTGATTAATCCTAAGAATTTTAAACGTTTAGTGAAATAATTAGACATGTCTTCTAGAAATTGTCAATTAAAAAAGCAATTTTACTTTTTCCCCCGTTTTTAAACTCTGTAGCTTACAAGAAGAAGTAATTTAAATTTGTTTTTCTTTTATTAATTAATTTTAGTTTATTTTAACGCCTTTCGTATACTGGAGATAAAATAAACCTAAAAAATTCATAAGGAAACATTAAATTTAAATTAGTTTTTTTTTACATTGACAATTTCTTGACGTCATACATTCTTACGTATTTTCGTACAGTATACAAGTAATAAACAACGAATATACCATTTCAGGCGTTGTTATACAAAATGTCACAGTTATTTTTGCATTTGCTGTGGTCAATTAGGGTCTGGAAAATTTGTTTTATACTGTACAACGCTTTTAAAAGTCAACATTTTTAAAATGGTTCATTTCTGGAAGACGTATGTCTCGTACAGTAATTTCGTTTAAATATTAAAATTCGTACGGTAAGCAAGTAATAAACAATGAATTTACTATTCCGAGCATTGGCATTATATAATTCTGCACTTTCTGTGGTCATTCAGGCTGTGGAAAATTTTTTACACTATAAATTGTGTGAAAGTTTTTTAAATGGTTAATTTCTGGAAGACAGATGTACGGTACAGTAATTTCGTTTCAATATTAATATTCTTACATAATATTCGAATACAATTACAGTAGAACCTCTGTAAGCTGACCACCCAAAGAATGACATTACAGTATAATTTTGCAAGCAGCTAATAAATTTAATCATCCATGACTTTACATGTTGAGAACATTATGGTCAACATACAGAGGGTAAATTACTAATGTGCGTCAACATACAACATACAAAGATGCAGGTGGTCAACATGTAGATGTCATCTTCCATTGAGCTAATGTGGCGACCGTCCGATCAGTTAAAATGTGGTTAACATGGGGAGGTGGTCAACTTTGGAGGTTTTACTGTAATAAGTAAGGAATATATATATTCCAAGCATTGGCATACAGTGTGCCATACTGCTGCATTTTCTGTGGTCAGGGTGGTCTGGAAAATGTGTTTTACACTTTTCTCGAACACCGTCGTACTTGTATGAAAAGGGGTTATGAACATGCTTACAAAGACATTCTTGAGTATACAAGTCCATAAGGGGTCTGGAACCGTAGGCGTGTGTCCGAAACACGCTTTTTTATCGTGTTTTTATGATCTCTAAAATGTCCGCTCATCGTGTTGCATGGGCTGGTCACTAATCGTCGAGGCTGGACCTCGAACGTAGTAATTTGGACATGCGCTGACCCCACCCCTCATGTTCTGATGCTGGACACTGATAATCATTTTAATCAGACACGAGATCAACCGCCCATCCCATTGTGTGGTCCATGTTGACTTTTGATGGATACTGACGTGATATCTTAATTCAAGGCACCAGGTGGCCGTCGACGAGAACATGGTATTTTTATTGCCAAACATTAAGCTGTAACACGTCTGTTTCGATACTTTTTTTTTTCTCCGTAATTTTCCTGACAGTAAAATCTCATTGCCATGCTGTGCTGGCCAGTCGTTTTTGTTAGCTGGCACGTTTGTTGTTTATAGCGAGCGCAAGGGAGGTAATTTTTGAAAAAAAAATTGCCGAAAAATTAATAGGAGACTACCTGTTTGGGTTCTGATAAAACTAAGATTAACCTCTGATTTACGAGAGCTAATAGCGTGGTCGTGCTGGGCTGCCATAAGGCTCGTTTTGCACAATAAAATATCATGCGTTTAATGTAAGCATTTTGTAATGACTGTAAACAACGTAAATCGGGATACCCCCAGATCTGGAAAACCTGGAAAAGGCCAGAGAAAATGGATTTACTTCGAAAAAGCCAAGGAAAATAATTTAATTTTAGTTATTGGTTATTGATTAACATTGAGTTCATGTTCTTCGAATTTTAATTGAGGTTTTAAAACGATGTTGCCAAACTTTGTTAAATGAATAGAACAAGTTTGCACTGTTGAAAAGTGATTGTAAACCGAAAAACTGACGATATTATGGTTAGTTTTCTGACCAAACCTTCTGGTCAAAACTGATGAGATTCTGGTAATTCATAAAATTCAACGTTTCAACCACTACTGGCATACTGTTTGAATTATCTGTATATGAAATCAGCCATCTCCGATCGATGCTTATAAATGAACTTAAATTAACGTTATGTATTTTGTTCAGTGTGAAAGTGTTGTTCCAAAGGGGGTTAAAAATCTTAAATTTCCAGGACGTCCTGTATGGATGGTTCCTAAGTACTTAAGTATTTCACACACAATGAGTGCTTCAGTGCAGCGTTGGTCAAGTGCATTTTTGCTCAATATTTAGCTAAGGTGAGTCGAGCAAACCGGAATTTTGACTTGGCCAACATAAATTTAGGGTCAAGAAACCCGCGAACCCGATCACGTGATTTTGGCATAGGAGCGTGGTGCAGAATGTGTAATTTTACTTATGCATAACATTAAAAAAATGATCCCTTTGAGCACACATTTGCATGTACATGTGCACCCCTACCTGTAGTTATATTTTGAACATGCATGTTAACGACATTCTACTGCAAAATTTCATTTATTTGCACTTGTACTCGTACCTCTTTATACCGCTTTTCGCTATAACTGGATTCATACCGTCAGAGAAAGTCATGGAAATGAAATGTGCTCAGGGAATCAGGGAAATGTTGACATTTAGATAATGTCTGGAAATTTGTTGTGGCAAAACTATTTTGATTGATATACATGTATTGTAAGTATTTCATGAAAAGCAGTAGAAAATTTGTATTTGTGATCTTCATTTTCTAAAAATTTCGCATATGGCATTTTCATGATCATTTCTTATCATTATCATTAATTTTTCTTATGGAAAAATTCACCTAAAATGCATTATTTTTGTTAAAAAAAATTTCGCCTCGACATTTTCTTCGTAATAAAATATTTTTAATATTCCAAAAAAGTCCTCAAAATACAATGTTTGAGATCTAGTGGTTTCAACCACTAGTGTTCGCATCATTATTAATATTAATACACTAAAAATCCAATATTACTTGTTTTTTCAAACATTTCGCCCATGGCAGTCTCTTAATTATTAATATCATAATTTCTTCTTACAAAATTGTGGGCTAATTCCATCATTTCGTGATCAGATCTATCATTTCTAAAATTTCCGCCATATGGTAGGTATATTTGCGCGGATCAAATCTGTAAAAATTGTTTCTTGAAATTCTCTGGAAATTTTCCAAAAAGTGTCTGGAAAACCAGGAAAAGTCGGAGAAATTCAATGGAAAATTTGGCTTGTCATCCTGGCCGAAAAATACAAAAATATAGTTAATTTCAGTGTTGCAGTTAAAGTTAATTTTAATTGCATGTGACAGTTTGTTTGATAAGTCAGGGAAATTAATCAGATATGGTCAGGGAAAGTCAAGGAAATTGAGTTGCAAATTTTGGCATGAATCATGCGCTACTGCGTTCTTCGAGTTGATCCTGATGAAGTATGCAGTGTTTTGCATATTCTCATTGATTTGTCAATTTTTTTTGCGTGTTTGCAAATGCTTTCTTATTAAAATGCAACAGAAAATAATTTGCTACAATTCGTTTTTCTGACATTTGCACGGAAATTTTAATTATCGAAAGGTTTACCTTGTATCAATATAACCGGTCTTACTGAACCAGGTATTCTGTTTGGAAATGCCAGTTTTTTAACTTTTGAAATTTTTGACTTATGAAGTTTTTACTTAAAATATGCGATGGGCTCATATGGAGGGCGGACATAGAGGAATCTGAATTAATGCAAACTGTACATCACTGCCATCTGCATGTGGGTATTTCATAAACCATGTGGGTGTTCCTGTTTCACCACATCTTGTGTTTTAAAAAAAAATAACTATGCAAGAAACGTCTTCCCCCCAATTTATTTATGCACACAATCACCTCCTTGTTGTCAGAAAATTTTCTTAAAAAGCTGCATATGGGAGATGATGGTCATGGACTTTTTGTTTCTGTTGTCATTCAGTGAAGGAATTTGACGTATTTAACAACCATATGGAAGGGCTCTTCAGCGGGAAAAAAAATGCAGCAAAAAACGTGTATGTCAATGAAGGTGCCTTGAAAAACCTCTGAAATAAGACTTTGAAAATGTGATGACATGAATTAAGAAATCCTGGCCACCCAACAGTAATTGTGAGCATTATGTGCTCAAATATGTCTTGGAAAAAATTCTGTTGTTGCACAGCTGTGTTGAATATGGGAAGAAAAAAGTTGCTTCTAAAAATAAAAAAAATACTTGAGTTTGAATCAACTTGTCACTAGGTTACATTTCGATATTACCTGTTCATGTGTTGACAATCCACAAACTGATATCGAGCTAATTTAAATAATTTTGTATTCAGTTTTATCATTATTCCCACACTTTCTCACAAATGACTAGTCTATCTATTAAAATGCAATTTTAAAATGTTAAAATGTGAGATTTTGGCTCCTATGTCAGCATTGGTCAATTTTTAGCCCCCCTCCCCTCCCACACTCACACACAAACACAAGTAATGACGTAATCATTAAATGAATAGCAAAAATGATGGATTTTAGTCAAACAAAAGCACATTGTATGAAAAATGGCAAAAGTTTTGTGGAAAAACCAAATGAGAAATGAATCATTTTGTGAGGAAGCTAGAAAATTGGAAACTTTATTGTAAAATTATAGTTGCAATTAAGTAAAGATGGGATTATAATTATGACAAAATATCACAAGATAATATCAGTCAAGTTGTTTTTATTTGAATCAGTTGTATTCAGTAAGTGTTTTGCTGGGTCAGGATTCATTCTTCATAATAAACTTAGTAGCTATAGTGACGGATATAAGTTTAATCCATTTTAAGACAATAGAATCTGAAAAAAATAACTCATTTGATCAGACAAAATACTTGAACTTCCATGTATAAAATACACCTTTAAAATCGCATTTGTGACATCTGTATGGACGTTCCCTACAATGGTGTCAACGTTCTAATTAACTTTTTAATCTACATCTCCATATGGGGTTGCACCATGTACTTGTATATATTGACCTGTTCATTGGCATTGGAGCCAGGGTGACAATGCAGGATGTTTATCAGCTAACTCCTTCCTTAATTTGATTAAGTCTGTTGCCAGGATTAGTCAGGTAGAGTCAAGTTTCAAGAATAATGCAGATTACATGGGCTCGTGACTTCCGGTTTGAAACACATTCTAATCGTATGTGTGATTTGGTTGGGAGACTGGATAACGATCAAATAACAGGTGTTACCAGCGTAAAAACCTCCCTCCTTGTGAAAACACACTGTAACGTGTGGTCTTTTTTTGTACATTGTATCTCAACCAAAACATATGGCATGCAAACATCCTTGGGTCAGGCTTGGGCAATTTGGTTGTTTGCTTCATGTTGTACATTAACTTTGCAAAGTTAGCTTTTGCTCATGCTTTATGTTCTAGGAAATGTCTACCAGTACCTGACTTTTGTTTAACTGCATGCACCTAGCCTACCTTTGTCATTCAAATTCGACAATTAACACTGTGGAGTGTGGTCAACTAGCTTGGACATGATCTTGTCTTTCTAACACCAAACTTTTTCAACTAGGCAAACAAAATTACAATGAAATGACACGATTTCAAGTTTCTGAGGTGTTTACAGTACGTTTGCTCTGTTGCTGGAATTTAAGAAAACACAGTGAATCAACCAACCTTTCATGCCTGAACTCTTTTTGGGTAACCCTCTATTGCTCATCCAAATCTGGTGATAAAACAGTGATTTCTTGCCTTCCTGCATCTGATAAAGTTCACCAACATTTGACGGCTTAGTAGACTTTTAAGTTAAGGAAATGTTGGGAAATTGGTTTTAGCATTGCTAATTCACTTTTTATTATTGCAAATCAGGGTGACCATACAACCTGGAATTTGTCTGGAAACACGGAAATTCAGGGTTTATAGTGGCAAGGAAAGTCAGAGAAATGTTGACGTTTTGACCATTAAGTCAGGTGGGGGTCAGTTAAATTCATAATATCTGGAAATTTGTTGTGGTACAACTATTTTGATTTGAATAAGTATCTCATGAAAAGCATTAGAAAAGCTGTATTTGTGTTCTACTTTTTCTAAAATTTTAGCCTACGGCGTTTCCGTCATTATGAAAAATTGTTTAATATTTCAAAGTCGTCGTCCTCAAAAATGCAGTGTTTGAGATCTAGTGGTTTCAAACACTATGCTCGCATCGTTACTAATATTACTTACCAAAAATCCAATATTTCTTGTAATTTTTCAAACATTTCACCTACGTCAGTCTTTTAATTAGAAATATTATTTCTTCTTACAAAATCGCGGACTAATTCCATCAGTTCGTGATCAGATGTATAATTTCTAAAATGTCCGCCATATGGTATATTTGCTAGGATCAAATCAGTAAAAATTGTTTCTTGATATTGTCCGGAAATTTTTCAAAAAGTGCCTGGAAACCCTGGAAAAAGTCAGGGAAATTCAATTGAAGATTTGGCAAGTCATCCTGACAGAAAAATATTGTTAATTGTAGCGTTGCAGCTAAAGTGAATTTTAATTACACGTGACTTTTTTTAAGCCAGAGAAATTAATCAGATTTGGTCAGGGAAAGTCAGGGAAATTGAGTTGCAAATTTTGGCATTAACCATGATCTAAAAGTGAGTAGTTTCAAACTTGATTTTCTTTATTTATGAAAAGTTAAATGAAAATGTCCCATTAAACACTTGGACAAACACTGTAAATAGTTTCACAATTTTTTTCTCTCTAATCAGAGTTAAGTTTCAATCACTTCATAAACTTTAACAATTTAATTTTCTACCTTCAATTTCACCCAGTGTTTCTTGTTATTAAAAGGTTTCCTTTCAGTGTTTTCCTTAACGTCTTTGGCAACATTTGCCATTAACTATTTTTTAAGTCATGTTGTGCCATTGTTTTTTGGGTCCAGCATGACGTCCCAAATCCATCCATCTTGCGTTCACACAAAGGCAGTGACAGCTGTTGACACGGTCAGTCCAGCCTTCTCCTTGTGTCCAGATATCTCAATAAAGGTCTGGCATTTTTGCCACCTTTGAAACAATCATCGTTTCAACAGGCTCCACCCTGGCAATCTATCGCTCGTTATTAAGCCAGAGGCTAAGGGGAGGAATGCCCGAAACGAGGCTAGGGGTCAGAGGTCAAGTCTGCCTCTCGTCGGCCACCTGTTTCCCCAGCGAGGGGTATCAGTCTCCTCCGAAATGCCCACGTTGGGTCCATCTGTTGCTCTCAGAATCTTGCTTGACCAATGGCATGAGTGTTTGCTAAAACCTTCAATGGTCAAATGGAACGCTATTGGACATGGTCAGGGTCAGTGCAGTGTCCATCAGTCACGACTAGGGTCTCGTTGGGTGCGGATGTCTCTAGAGGATTACGCGTGTTTGATTTCTGATAGCAAGTGCTGACCAAAGTGGACATTGAGTGACCGCTACACCATTAGGATTTTTGATGATTTTGGAACTTTCGGGACAAGTTATGTCGTAAGTTTGAACACCTTTTTAGGTGTTTTATGCATTGGAAGTGGGTCTTGCCGACAGACTACAATATTAATTCAGGTTTCATACCGTCAGGGAAAGTCGGCGAAATGAAATGTGGTCATGGAAAGTCAGGGAAATGTTGACATTTTGATCATTCGTTGTGGCAATATTATTTTGATTGGTTTAACTACATGTATCTCATGAAAAACATTTGAAAAGCTGTATTGTCATTAATTTTTCATATGAAAAATTCACGTAAAATGGATTATTTTTGTTGAAAAAAATTCACCTACGGCGCTTCCGTCATTATGAAGGATTTTTAATATTTCGAAAGAAATTCTGAAAAATCCAGTGTTTTTAAATCTAGTGGTTTCAACCACTATAGTGTTCGCATACAGTAGTTATTAATACTAATACTAATACAATTTTTCGCAAATTTCGCCTACGGCAGCCGCTTAATTTTTAATATTATTATTTCTTCTTACAAAATTGTTGGTTAATTCCATCATTTCGTGATCAGATCTATAAATTCTAAAATTTCCGCTATTAAATATAGCGGAAAATTTAGAAAGTGTCTGGAAATCCTGGAAAAGTCAGGGATATTCAATTGCAGATTTGGTCAGTCATGCTCGCAGAACAATACAAATAAATATTGTTAATTGTAGTGTTGCAGATAAAAGTTAATTTTACTTACATGAGACATTTTGTTTTATTTGATAAGTTAGGGAAGTACAGATTTGGCCAGAGAAAGTCAGGGAAATTGAGTTGCACATTTTGGTATGAAGCCTGCAATTGATAGCAAGCTGGATTACTGGGAAAAGGGGAGAAATGACCACTCGTTTTAGGTGTTTTAGTAGCTGTTTTACGACATTTTTTTCGTCGAAAAACAAGCTTGACATTGAAGTAAAACGCATCACATCCGAGCTGTTTTTAAGCTGAATTCGTGATGTCGTGGACTGGTTCGATTTGCTGATAATCTTAACACAATTTTCGATTGTCCATGCGTCATCGGTATACAATTTGGCTCTGGGATAATTTAATTTAGTTGCTTTGCATGGCTAGTTGAAAGTTCTTGGAATTTTTCGGAAAGTCTCAAAGTGGATCGTCTAAGACTTAACCTTCACTGTAGTGGACAATAGATGGGCAAGTGCCCAATCCTTTGACAACGACTTAAAAAAAGTATATTGCCACTGACTTCTCCAAGGACAGCAATTGGGTCAATTGGTGTAATTTGGTGCATGCGTTATTCATTTTATGGAACCCTGTATTTTGAGCTTGTTTCTAAAGTATCTACGAGTGTCCCATGTCATAGCTATGCCCATGTGTTCCAGGGGTCCCCAAGTATTTTTTTCTGAAAAATCAGTAAGAAAACAGTTGTTAACGGTATTGGGAAATAATTTTTGATTCATTAATTTCACATTATAATTGATACATTTGAAGGAAAATGTGTCATTTTTGGGATTGAATTTCTACATGTATTTTTCTGATATATTTAAAAGGATATTAACTTCTCATTATAATTGTCGTTTTATATGATAAGTTTGAATGGTGTTTTTGTGCGAAATTATGAAAATCTTAACTTGAAATTATATGGCCTGTGCCTGTGTGATACATGTAGTTCTTGATTAATTTTCTTCTGGTATTTTTCTGACAAATTTCGTGGAAAGCTGACAGTGGTAGGCCTACTTAGCAGTTCTTAAGGGTAGTGGAAAAAGAAGTATTAGGTTGCGACAATCCTAAAAAAATAATTGTAATTGAAATTGACTAATTGGTGTGCGTATGTGCATATTTCAATTACAATTATTTTTATCATTGTCACCCCCTATTAACTTCAAATTATGATTATCGATTTAATTTAGAAATTTGAATGAAAATTTTATTTGTTTTATAATTTTTTTTGCAACATTATGACCGTCTTAACGTCGAATTACAGGTTGGGTCAGCAGGAAACTGATTGATAAATCGTTTCGTCCTGCCTCAATATGGTGCCACTCGTCCATACCCTCAGTCACCAACTTAAAAGATTTGATCCTCAAATCTTGCCAGACATTTCCCCCTTGCTTCTTAATTAATAATTGCGAAATGATGTGAGTTTCATTTGCAAATTGCTCGGCAAACTCGAGCTAATTCTCGGTATTCCCCAGATCAATTTCGATAAAAAACCAACGGAGACAGTTATTACTCGTGGCGGATTAGGCGCCACTATAAGCTTAGCTGTGTCTATCTCACTATAAATGTACACTATGCATCGATTTACGAGCCACACATCCCATAGTGCAAACTGAACGCACAGCCAACGTCTAGCACTAATTATTATCAGACGTGATTTTTAATTTCACTATCGAGACTCTTGCAGCCCATCCTAATCAAGTTTGCATTTTTTTCTTATTAATGCAAAATACCCTTCCTATGTGCATAGGCCCTAGTAGTGCACACGGTTGCACACCACCTAATTACCTTCTTCGTCATTTTCATAATTAGCTTATATCGATCCAAATGCTCGCTCTTGAACTTCAAACTGCTGACTGACCTATCTGCTATTTCTCACATTGCCTGCTGGGCTTCTATTGCACTACCCCGCCCTTTTATTGTCTGTTTTCGTTGCCAAATTAGGTTAATAGGATGCTGCTAACGAGTCCTGTGCAGCAAATTAGCATTTGCTGGTTGCTGGTGAGTGTCTTCGCTCTCGGTGAGAATGAGATTCCTGGGCTCTTGACCCCTCTGTTTCTTAATCTCGTAAATGGCCTGGCTTACCTGGCGAATTAAGGATCCAATCCATCTTAGCATTGCGTTGGTACCCTCGTCCATCGCAACTTATAACGCCCTACACGCTTGGTTTATTGGTTAGGACCATAAGAAGCTTGCAATCAACCAATTATAAGATTACTCACACCTAGATTAAGGAAAATCCTAATGAGTTGCAGCGCCACCTGTGATCATGCCAAATAACAGGGCAAATTGTGGTTTTTGGTTCTTCCCATACGTTCTTGTTGAATGTTAAATGTCTTAGATACTAACCAATTAGCCAGCAATCAACCAATTATAAGATTACGAAAATCCTAATGAGTTTCAGCGCCACCTGTGAGCTACGATGAGTGTGGTTTCTGGTTCTTCCAATAAGTTCTTGCTGAATAATTTTGCTTTTTTGTTAATGTTAAATGCCTTAGTAACTGACCTATACCTTCCAGAATGACTGGAGCTAAGATGGTGCAAGTTCAAATTGTGCACCTTTGGTAGTTATTCACATTTGGAGCAGGGACTCTTCCGAAGGATAACCTTGAATGATAAGCGGTGTGGCTAATTCTTAATGTCCTAAAAATTGTCCAAATGTTCCATAAAAAATGTTATATGATATCCAAGAGATTGAAGAAAAGAGGAAAAAACTTGTTCTTGAAATGGAGAATGAATTCATTGTATTTAGAAATTGCCCTGTTAAAAATGATTGTACACAAATAAGTTTGTTTCTGTCTTGAATTATAACCGAAGTACTATACTTGTCATAGATCCGAAAAAAGCTTGTCATACTTGTCATAGGCCTACTCTAAAAAAGTCCTCAATTTTAAAACTTTCAATTTTTCAAAAATCCTAAATCATATTTCAGAAATTGAAGAAAATAGGGAAAAAAAATTGGTGATATGGAAAGCCGATGGGATTCAATAATTTAAAGTGCAACAAACAATTTAACAAACAATTAAACAAACAATTTTGATCGTTTATTATTTAATTATACATGTAACACGAAGATAAATACAGAACGAAATACTATTCTAAAAATTTTATCTTTTTTTGTACAAAAACTCCTAAAATAGTTCTACATTTTACTCCTAAAAAGCCCTCCATTTGAAATCTTGCAATTTGATGATATGGAGAGCAGATTGGATTAATTTAATTTAAAGTTGCCCTGTACACAAACAATTTTCTTCTTTTATTATTGAATTATAAAACAAAGATGAATACGTAAAGAAACAATTCTGCATGTAAAAATAAAAATAGAGAAACATTTTTTTATTATCGAATTATAATATGCTTATAAAGGTGAATACAGAAAGAAAGAAATGTAAAAAATAATTGTACACAATTTTGTTCTTTAATTATCGAATTATAATATAACGAAATAATTCTGCATGTAAAATTAATTTTACACGAATAATATTGTTCGTTTATTATTTACAGTTAACTGTGGCAGTCATCGTGTTTGAAATACATGTAGTCCCTTGACCACTAGCTTTTTAGCCACACTTGCATAATATTGTATGGTGCCCGTTGTTACGTATGTTACTTGGACCCAACAGATATTTTGTTGGAAAAAATTGACTCAAGTATTGTTCACCTTTATAGCAAGTTGAACATCAAGTTTGGCACGTTGGATTTTCGACTTCATGGTCCATAGGGTGGCCTCATCACCGTGAAAGAATGGCCCTTACAACGAGACGAATAAGAAAGCATTGGTGTGGCGTTGGGGGCCCCATAAATCCACTCGTATATATTTCAAGAAATTGTCACGAGTTTGTTATCCGCGTGGGGCATCTCACTCCATGGTGAGTCCAAATTGTACGAAATTCCTGTCCGCCACTTTTTCTTCAAGACCCTCCTCCCCCCTTGTGCAGTAATCTTTCCAAACGTGAAATACTGAGGCTCTAAACGGCCCTATAGATAAAACTTCTTCCCCTGTATAATAGAACGGGGTCCTGTGCTCAATTTATGGACCTCGTAAATCTGAACATCATCTTCTCCCATAAACCATCGCACGTAGTCCCCAGCCCGTTTTCTCTTAACTTTCTTCTTCTCCTTCTTCTTATACTTCCCAACCTAGTCTTTACTTAGTATTATACACATTTTTCACTTAAAAAAAACAAGCTTCAGCATAGGTCAATCTGTAAAGGGCAGTAATTTACGTTAATGGAGAGTATTGGATTTTTTTTTATGTGCAATTTTAAATATATCCCATATGAAACAAATACGTGAAAAATATATATATTTTTAATTATATTATGTGTATGTGGGACATAATATTTAATATAATATACCAAAATTGGCCCAATCCCATATATTGATAAAATATTATTAGTGTTGTTGAAATATATTTATAATTTATTGTGTCATGTTTAAAATAATAAGTGCAAAATATCTGGGGAATATAATGCGCAATATTTATACACACTTTTTTTCATTAATGCAATGGGGATCGACCCTTGGACCTTTGGTTGAGACACTTACCAAACATTTTCTGCCACCTGTACAAGGTAGAAATGTAATGTTAAAACTTGGGGTTATAATTTGTCTTGTTTTTACGTTTCATATTTCGTGACTTAATTTTATTCCAAATAACCCAATTGAAGTGGTTACATTAAATAGACATTTCCAAATTTCTTTTGCACAAACATTTTGGTAATAATCTATAATGTAGACATCCATCATATTCATAATATATTTTGAATATTTTGATCATAATATATTATGTATATTTTGTCTATAATATTCTAAGAATATATTTTCAATAAGATGCCATAGTATATAATGGAAAATATATTCTTAATTTAATATGAATATATTTGTCTTCGTTTTTTATTATTAGCAAAATACTTGGCATATATTACAAATATAATTCCTTTTTTAGAATATGTGTGTAATTTATTAACAATATATTTCATCATATGAGTAATAAATTATTAGCATATAGTTTTTTCACAAGTGTAAATCACCCCTCAAAATCAACAGTGCTGGTGTATGTACTGCGTAATGCACAGTGTGCTGCATTCTGTTTGCATTGAAGAATGCATGTTGCAATTTATATTCCATTCATTGTAAAATGTCAATTGCATCGCTATTTTTCATAATTTCCAGGTTTAAAAAAAATTCCAATTCTGAGTATAAAAAACATATAAAATATTCAATAAAAAATTACAACCGGCAATGAAATAAAGTATGAAATTCATAAATATATCAATTTCATTCAATTCAATGCAGCACACATAACTTTTGCAAGTTTGTAATTTCAAATACATTGTGAAATACACGAGTCAGTATATTTTATACTGCAATGTAAAATGCATTTGTGTTTATATTACCAAATGTATTTCATGTTGCTATAAGAACGACCAATCAATGCATTTCCTTTCCATGTGGGTTACTACTTTCTTACTTGGAAAACTCAAGAAAACTCAAAGAAACTTTTGAATTCCAGTGAGTCCTCCCTATCCCACTGCTAAATTTAGCAATCAAACGACACTCTAGGGTAACTTTTTGGTTCTTCCCCATGAGTTAGGAGTACTAGGAACATTATTGGTGCATTTTGGCCCAGGCATTGCCAGTGACATATTCGCTAATCGGAAATTTTTGGCAAAAGTGTGACAAGCCCAGCGCGTTCTAACGAGACAGGAATGTTGCCCAAATTAGGTTTGGATCAATAATTTTCGTATACCGAAAATACTTGGTGTCATTCGGGAGCCAAATTGCTTAGCAGGAGGCAGAATAATGCATCGATACAGTCCCAAACTATATATAACCCTGGCCCATTAAATCTAGAGTTGAATAAAGTGCAACCAAAAAAGGAGATATAAACGAAAATTGTCTCATGTGCCCTGTGAGACAAACCTCCCTAATTGATTATTAGTTGACAGCGAGTGGTGCAACGTTGCTAACGACATGACATGAGAAATCTCCGACGAATTATGAATGTGGACATTTTTTAAATTCTCCCATGCGAACAGAGACTGTGGAAAGCAAGTTTCAATTTCTTGCACTTAGACAAAGTGAATTTTGTCTTCGAGAGAATGATACACTGTCTCGGCACTAATAATGCCACACTAGAATAATGGAAGCGAATACTGCCAGCTAACGTCTTCATATAGCATGAGAAAATTTGCAACGAATGTTCGGTTACGCAAATGTTCATCTTAGACTTGAAAACCAAAGAACAATGGGGTGCACTATCTGTGTAAAAATAAACAATTCGAAATTTTGTATTGGCAAACGATAACAAAAACATTACAAGAACTTTTTATTAGAACAAAATTAATTTTTATTTTTAAAATTCTAAATTATGCATTTAAAAAAGTTTAACCAAAAACACACTTGAATTTTTTACTAACTAACAGTTAGTGCTGTTCAATTGGATTTTACTGTCTTCAAGGTGACAAACGTGTTACAAATTTTGTAATTTGAGCATTGTTTGGTATAGTAAAATGTAGGACTATTACGGATTTTTTTTTAGAAAACCTAGGTGACATTTTTAGAGTACAGTATTTCTTTCGGTATACAATGTATTCAGTGTTTCATTCTGTATTTCAGTATTTCATCATTGTGTTAAAATAAATGGAAACTTCATTCTGCATCTCGAAATCAAGTTTTTTCCTCTTTTCTCCTACCTTTGCCATTCTACTACATTATTTTTGAAATTTAGAAATTTAGGACGTTTTAGTAGAGGACTATTAGTTTTTTTTCCTTTTTTCTTTTTTTAAAAAAAAGGTAACATTTGTAGGCCTAATATTGGCATTTCATCCTGCATTCATCTATGTTAAATGAAAATTTCTGCTATACAGTACAATGACTGTGTGCTTCTTCTCAATTGCGTTTTTATGTTAATTTCGTCTAATATACATGTAAGTTAGGTTAAATTCCAACAACATAAAAACAAAAAAATCACAAAACAACAAAAAAGCAAACCTATTCATGTAGGTGTCATTCTTGCATTCTAGACAAGTAGGTTTGAAATATAAATATTTTGTGAACAATCGAAGCTGGGCATATTGTGTAGTATTATTATATGTCCGATTTTTTATCAGACATTCACAAAAAATGGCGTTAATTGAAAGCCGCTTTATTTCCCATTAATTCCACTACGCTTTCCATTAAGAATTAATCCATTAATCCTGCCTTTATTTCTAAATAGATGTCATATTGCCTAATTTTGGACGTAGACAATGTGTCTACATCTAGGAAAAAATAAGTCACTTATTTCCTTATGAGGGATGATAGTGAAATATCACCACTTGGAAATAGCCATTACTGAGAGCTATTAAAATAGTTGATGAAAATGTGAAATGTCCAGAAATGGGTACTCGCTTGATTCCAACCTAAATGTTGTCTTTTCATGGACGTTTTAATCGTCATTAGCGTTGTTTGGGCATGTCGTCCTCTCGCAATGCTGGCCTTTTGCTCAGTTAGGTCTCCTTTAAATTAGGTAACCAAATAGCCTGCGGAATGGCATGGAAATGAGCGTGTTATTCAAACCGCATCGCCAGCTACATTTTTATGGACTAATTTGCCAACAATGCTAATAACTCGATGACAACGCTATCCAGTAATTCGGTTAATCCATCATCTAATCCTTTTTAATGCCGATTAAAATCCACTTAATGCTGCGGCACACGTCTGCTCATCCATTATGGAAATGTAACATCCATATGGCCCCAATCACGACGAATTTCTGAGCTTTATTTAAATATAGCTCAGAAATTAACTGCGGATTTTGGCATCAAACACCATCGTGGTTGAAATTTGCTAACCACAATTTTCTGCCTTATAACAGGGTTAATACCGTCAGGGAATGTCAGGGAAATGTCGACATTTTGACCATTGAAGTTGTTACAGTTAAAGTTAATTTTAATCTCGTGTGAATTTGTTTGATAAGTCAGGGAAATTAAACAGAATTTGGTCAGGGAAAGTCAGGGAAATTGAGTTGCGAATTTTGGTATGAACCATGTACATGTATATCAAACTACGAGTCAGTGCAATTTTGCTAACAATGTAAAGGCAAAATGATTCGTTATGGTGAATGGTCTGGTAATTTTTCCTAAAAAATACATTCATTCATGTACAACAAACTACTGATATGGTTGGTAAAAAAAACACACTACTAATATGAAACTAATATGGAACGAATTCAAAATCGAAAGTAGTTACCCTCACCTTCAGATGTCAGTTTTGTACCTTGCTATTTTTTATTTGGCAAACAATGGGTATACCTTCGAATAGACTTACCTTATACGTTACAGGGCAGATAGATTAATAAAGCAGAACCTGTCTAAACATATATCTCAGGACCGGTGCTGAATATTAGTTTAGAGTGGATATTACTTTAGACAGTATTTGTTTAGGTGTTTCTTAAACACCTTTCATACCTGAAAAAATTGATGAGGGGTTGTTCATTAATAAAACAAACATTTAAAAATATATAAAATAATAGTGTGGGTTGATAAACCAAGCATTTCTCGTCAAATTTCCCAAACGTGTACATTCTATTACCAGCGTTTTGATTATTTTTTAAAATAATTTTTTAGAGACTAAAATCTTTCATTTCAAATCTAATTTTTGATAAAAATTTCGCCCAATTGGTAATTCGTTTGGTCAGGTTGTCCAGGGATCCCCCAGACCTTGAAAACCTGGATTTATTTTAAAGAACAGCAGGAAAATTCGGCGAATTGATAATATATGTTACATATGTAGTTAATGGTTAACACATTAATCAAGTGACATTTTATTGAAATTGACAATTTCAACAACTATGCTTATCTAAATTTGTTAAAATATAACAAACAATAAATACAGCATTCCTCACATTGCCATATCTCGTATTTATGCATTTTCAGTGGTCAGGGAAATTTATTTCAAAACCTGTAAAAGTAAAGGAAAAGTTAGGGAAGTTGAAAGTTTCATTTCTGGGGGAACCCTGTCGTCTGAAAATCTCGATTTGTGATGTCATGATACTTGAACGTTCCCTAAATGTCCACATAATGTTGTGCTACTTATACGCTATGAAATACAGGGTGGCCAGAAACTCAGTGCATTAAAAAGACCACTTTTAAAAAACTGTTAACAGTTAAACACAAGGACATAATTTTGGATAACGGTTGAACTCCTGAAGTTTATTTCGATAGTTGGGGCACAGGGAATGCCAGCAGGTGACGCTGTTTTCCTGTCAACGTTAACCTGTTAGTGAGTAAAACATCCACTTTAAGACAATCGCTGCATTGTTTCAATCTTGGCACATTTTCTCTTCGTGTTTTGGTTTTGAAACTGGGCTATCGCATTGTTTATATCAACGCCGGGTTCTGGTTTATGATAGAGCTGTGCAGTTTTCATAAATATTTTTGATACGCCCCTACGACTCCTTGTAATTTTCTGTTGCTCACTCTTCAAACTCGTAGGGAGTGTAGCATTACTCGGAGAGTGGAGTCACTCGTCTCATTGCATTTTCATAATTTTCAGTTTCGTCTTACACGTTAAGCAGCAAGCAGTAATTAAGCTGACAAGCTCCTTGAATTCGATGCTGAGATCTTTTGCTTCTGGTATTTCTGACTCCCAAATATTTTGAGCTCAATGTGCTGCACATCTGTTACATTGAAGTTGAGATGCATTTCGAAATGCTAGGGAATTAGAGAGGGTGGTTGTTCACAGGCACATGGATCAAAGGAGTTCTGAGTAGTTTGTAGTGTGTGAAAGTACAATAGTGTATTTCAAAATGTACAAATTTATTCGATATCTGTTAATATGGTTTTTGAATCATAACACAAAATCTAGGGTTTCTTCTGATCAGGAAACCTGACATTGTCAGGGAAATTGCATGGAAAGACATGGAAATTGACAGATGAAACTTTGTTTTCAACCCGCATATCACCAGTTGCAACCCACCGGTCAGTTAGTATGGACGTCCCACTTGTGGCCAGTTTAGGGCAGGGCATCTAGAAAATTATAAATTTTTGGTTTCATTACTTCTATTTGACTCATAAAAAAGTTACTTCAGTGTTTCCATTAATATTAATAATTTTTAAAAATTCAGTAGAAGGAAACATTGTGATTAATATTTTCGTTATTGATATCAATACGCTAAAAACTTATTGTTTCTTGTAATTTTTCAAAACTGTCGTAAACAGTGCTTGTTTTAAGTTTTCTGGAAATTTTTGAAAAAGTGTCTGGAAAACCTGGAAAAGCCAGGGAAATATAATTGAAGCTTTGGCCAGTCACCCTGTAGATTGTCCTGCCTTGCTCTATTTGATAAACTTTCAAATGCAGTTTTCTTAACTGTTTTAAAGTATATTTAAAGTACTTTTGTATTGATTTTCCATATGGTTGACTGGAGGTGGATTTATGTTCACTTTCTGGGAAAAATGGCCTTTGGCTTGCTGAGGTTAGCCTGTCTTCAATCTTCCCATTCTGAAGAGTTTGGGTTTTTGGTTTTTTCGACTTCTCTCTCAAGTTTGAAATCTGGGATTGTTTCTCGGACATCTTCTGGGGATTTTTCAAATATTCATTCCCCTTAGCTGCATTCTTCACTCTCAACTCGTCCCCGCAATAAATGGGTTTTATCGACCATCACACAAGGGTATTATGGTCTTGCTGCCTGCTGTGATTATCACTTGAAAATTTCCGGAATTTGCGAAAGCGAGGCAAGAATTTTCACCATACCTTCCTTCCTAGGAATGTGCCAATTTCTCCAACTCGTGCACATTCCTTGAAATTTCACTGGAATTCTCCAATTGTGGACACCCTCGTAGTTCTTTGACCAATGAAACCCCAATTTCAGTGTGAAATTGGGTAAAAAAAATCAAATTAGTGGCTCAAGTAAAAATGAAATTCCTGTATTGTTGAAAGTGTATACTAGTATGTAGCCTAAATTTTCTAATATTGTTTGCTGTGTTGTGCCTACCTCAAATCCTTGATTTAATTTTACTTGAGCATGAGTTTGTTTGAAAGAATGCTGTTTTTAAACCTGGTTTTTGCTTGTTACAAGTTGGTTTAATTATAATTATTGGAGTCGTCCAAGGAAAATACATATATATATATATATTAATTGGCTTTAATTGCCTAATAAGTTGGGTATTTGGCCGAGTTTCTCACCCTCTACTTTGTACTGTACATGTATGTAAATAACATCTGGAAAACAGGGCTAGATCAGTGAAATTGAAAAAAATTGGTATTTGAGTTTCATGGATACTTTCATTCTGGTTACACATCTGCGTGTGCCTTTTATTAAATTTTATTGTTTTAATTCCAAGGTTGTACTTTCTTAGCCAAAGCTCTCAGGTTAGTCTACACTCTATGATACAAATGCATAAAATGTTTTTGAGTACAAACAATATCACAAAACTAAAATTGAACAATGACTTATAAACATTTGGTAAAAGTTGGTACTTGAAGCTACTTGTGAGCTTCTCTTGTGTGCTCTCTAACTTTGATTCAATTTAATTTTGTTTTAATCCCACGGTTTTAGTTTGTTGAACAGGTGTGTGACCTGTGTTTCTTACGATTATAAGCAAATGTTCTTAGTTTACACTTTTTGATTCAAATTCGTTCAGTTTTTTTTAGTACAAATAGCATCTTAAAGTTGGTATTTGTAGCTCTTAGTTTACAAGTTTTGATTCAAATTCGTTCAGTTTTTTATAGTACAAATAGCATCTCATGTTTTATCTCTAACTTTGATTCAACTTAATTTTGTTTTAATTCCATGGTTTTTCTTTGTTGAACAGTTGTGACACCTGTATTTCTTATGAGTTTGAGCAAATGCCCCTAGCTTACACTTATTGATTCAAATTCATTCAGTTTTTAGAGTTGAAATAAAATTGCAAAACTGGTATTGACTTATAGAAATTGGTACTTGAAGGTACTGTATGTAGATTTCGCTCATACTTTTGATTCAATCCTGCTGAATCGTTCCCAATTCAACTTTGTTTTAATTCCAATATTTTACTTTCTTGAATACTTGTGGTACATACATTTTCCTATAATTTGCAGCACATTCTCCAATTAATACTTTGGCACTTTTGGTACTCTCAATGCTCTTTCATGGGCAGTCGACCGGTATGTGCCACATGACATAACCCATGTAGATGTACAAAAAACAGCACAAGCTACTATAAATTCATGCTTTTGGCTGGGTGATAAAAGGAAATTGAAGCCTGTGTGTGTTCTGGGGGCATGCAGTAATTGAAATTCTAGTTTTTAATGTTTTCCTTCGCCTTTCTTCTGTCAATATTCCTGTTCTGGGAATTTCACATTGACGAATTGGTAGGCTCCCCTCGTCTTGCTGTCCAAGTCCTGATGTAGGACCTGATGTAGGACGAAAATCTCGTAAATATGAATGAGCCTACAGAGCCATAATTTCCTGGCTTTGACGAATTTGAAAATTGTGACGATGAAGAAGTCGTCTGGAGTATTGGCAGTTTTTCGAACCCAGAAACTTTATAAAAACTGCGTATTTTTAAATACGATAGTCGAAGGTGCTCAACCTCTTGAACTGGATAAACGATATTCAGGTGCATGGGAATAGAGGGTGGAAGGCTGTATAAATTTCATTTTTTTTCCCCTATTTTTTTTACTTTTTTGAGGCAAAATTGAGAAGTTGTGGGTGTGAACCGCTATAAAAAGAGCATATTTCTGCATTTCTTGAAAATAGACGAAAAAAAAAACCCTATAGGGGGATGTTGGTGTGAATGCCAAATATGAAAAATGGGAAATGATAGTGAGATGAGACGAGGGGCAATTCTTGGAGGGGAAATATAAAAAGGGGCAGAGGGGAAATTGAATTTTTTATTTACTATACATTCTTTTGAAATCTTGATTGAACAGCTGTGCATAAAAAATTCAAGCAGATGATGTGCTAAAGTATGCTGAGGGCGTGCTAATCCAGATGGGGTTGGACTGAGGGGACAATGGCCACTTGGGCACACATTTCAAAAACTGGGTTTGGAACCCTGACCCGGGGTCGAGGGGCACCCCCCGCCATCTTGGAGGCAGCTGAGAACGACATTTTAAAAATCGTGTTGGGTTATAAAATCAGTCGTGAAATCAGAATCATACAGTGGGGATGTGAGGGGAAATTTTGATTGCCTTCTAGGGTTTGAAGGGTTGAAGTTGGTGATGTTGATCAACGAAAATGCTAAATTCCATTCTAACAAGAAAAATATTTAGGACGAAAATAAAATAACAGACAAGTTAAACTGGCTACCCAACTGGTTTGCCCCAATTTCGATTTTAAAAATGTCAGAGATTGAAAATTCGGTGTTGTGACAGATGGTCTCCATTCGTTTTCGATGTCGTTTTTGTCTACAGATGTTAGACAAATAAACGCTGGATCGGTCTGGATCTGGTTTTACTGGCTTGAGTTACGAGCAATTGGGTCAAAATAAAAGAAAAACTGCTCAATGATGAAGTGTGTTAAGGGTTACCCAATGCATGGGGAACCTGGAAATGTCAGGGAAAATATAATTACTTCGCATCCCACATGTACTGTAATGGTCATGCATATGGAAATGCATTATAAGACTTGCATTGGAAAATACATTTAAAAATGTCTGTAGATTGAGACAAATTTATTTTCAAACTGTATTAACAAATATATTTTAAAATGCATTTCCGAATGCATTTTAAAATGTGGCAGTTTGTCATGCATATTGGGATGTATTATGTTTGTTGTAGAATGTATTGTGTAATGCACACTGTAATCTAGTTCGTTAAAAATATAAATTTGTTTACACTTCATCTATCACCTATTTCCGCCAATAATCATGTCACCACAGGGTCATGGAAAAGTCATGAAATTTACAACAGGTTCGTGGAATTTGTCTTATCAGTGACTCACAAAATAAAAATAGGGTTTAACTTGTTCATTTGTCAGCTATTTCTGCAAGAAAAAAAAATTGCCAAAAATCATGTCGCCTCAGTGGTAGATAATGTTTCTGAAAATCGCGATTTAAGCATGACATAAAACTTGAACAGCCTCATTATTATAATTTTTTTGAAGTCATGGAACAGTCATGGAATTTGCAATAGCAAATCCACTAGACACCCTGTAATAATTTCTGGATTAATTTCGCTGAATCTGCAAATTAAAATTTAAAAAATATGATAAAAATGAACACTTTGTTTATATAACTCGTAACATTAATTCATAAACAAGTTGGGTTTAGCGTCACTTTAAAAATATATTTTCGATATGATTTTGATCCACCCTGTACAACGAGCACTATCATCGCTTCATCCCTCTACATTTCCCTAATAAAGCACTAAAATTCACCATTTTGCAATTATTCCCATGGGTCCAACTTCGTTTTCACGTGAATAGGGATTTATTTTTGTCATCATCCCTTTTTCCCAACCTGCTTTATATGCAACATTGGTTGGCGCCATTATCACCTACCCCTCGGTTATGACCTTAGGGGTTATTGTATTCTTTAAGCGTGTAAAGGGATTTCATATTTCGTGTGATTTAAAGTAATAAAGGGGAGCGTTATCCCTCAGTGTTGGGCCGAATCGAAATTGGGTATCTCGAGGCCTACTGATATTAAAATTGGAAAACGCTGAGGCTGCTGGGAAACGAATTTCAAAATGAAATTGGGTAACGGATGCTCTTGCTCACAAACTTTTCAAATATTGTTTCGTGAATTCCCACGAGTTTTTTGCTGCATTCCCCTCAGCAACGATGCAAAACATCTTGGTACTTTTGAATTAGATCTAGACCTTTTTGCTATTGGTCTTCATGACTTACTCTGTGGTATTTTTCCTGAAAAGTTTTGCTCAAAATTTCTACTCTACCATGAGGTTTTGCTCATCTTGCCCTTTAGCAATGATGCAAAACCTAGCACATTTTTACTAAATAAAAGCTTATTCTAGACTACTTTGTGAGATATGTATTCTCCTCTGTACTGATGCAAACTTGGTACATTTTTACTAAATCTAGACTTTTTCATTAGTACATTTTTTACTAGATATAGACTTTTCATTAGTACATGTTTACTAGATCTAGACTTTTCTTTTAGTTAATTTGTACTATAGCTAGATTTTTTTTTGTGAAATAGCCTTGACTTTATGGAATTTGTTTCTGAAAAGTTCGACTCTACCATGAGTTTTAACTTTTCCTCTCAGCAATTATGCAAAACCTAGAACATTTGTACTAAATCTAAGCTTCTCCTAGACTGTTTTGTAAGATCTGAGGTATTGTTCTCGTATGTTGCACTCAAATGGTTTACACTACTTGAGTATTTGCTCATGTTTCCCCACTCTACTGATGCAAAACTTGGTACATTTGAACTACATGTAGATCTAGTCTTTTTTTCATTATTGCAGTTTGACTAGATCTAGACGATTTTCATTAGTACAGGTTTACTAGATCTAGACTTTTCTTTTAGTGAATCTGTAATATAGTTAGACTTTTTTATGAAATAGCCTTGACTTTATGGTATTTGTTTGACTCCAGCATGGTTTTGTTTATCTTTCCTCTCAGCAATGATGCAAAATCTTGTACATTTGTACTATATCTCGACTTATGCTCGATAGCAGCTTTGACTTACTTTGCTATTGCTTAAGCTATGGAATTTATTCTGATAAGTTTGGATTTCATTTTGTAAAGTTTGAAATTTATGCTGAAAAGTTTAATATTTTTCTGGTAAGTTTGAAATTCAAGCAGAAAAGTTTGAAATTTATTCTGAATACTTTGGAATTTATGCTGAAAAGTTTGAAAATGTCGAGTTATTTAACCGAGCTTCTTTCATTGATAAAACAAGACATACAATAGCGAATTCCATCCTTTTTCTTCTGTTTAATAGTTTTTGTATTAAGAAAATATTCTGTATTTCATATAATCATTCTTAACTACAGCTATGTTGATGCAGAATGAAAAAAAATATGTACAAAATTAATGTTTGTTGACTTGAAGATTATGAAAAGTTTGTAATTTATGCTGAATAGTTTTGAATTTATACTGATAAGCTTCTAGTTGAAAAGTTTGAATTTATGCTGAAAAGTTTGAAAAGTTCGAGGTATTTAACGAAGCTTTTTTCCATCGGTAAAGCAAGACATGCAATATGTAATTCCATCCTTTTTCTTCTGTTTAATAGTTTTCGTATTTAGAAAATGTTCTATAATTCATAGAATCATTATTAACTACAGTTACGTTGATGTAGAATGAGAAAAAAAAAATGTCTAAAAATTAATGTTTGTTGACTTGAAGATGAGCACCCCACATTCAGTATTAAGCATGAGATTTATGGATTGCCCTCTTGATGGCGTCAGTTCCTCATGAGTAGTAGGAAGCTGTTTCCTGTTCTTCCTCTTCCTCTCCCTTGTCCTTTACCCCTCTAAAATTTCCCCTTGCTTTTGCAAGCATGAAAAATTGCTGCCTTCGTTTATTTATTGTGTTTGGGGTCACGGCAGCTGCACCCGCCTGTAATTCCAATTCATCATGCATATTAAGTTTAATGAATTTATTAGCTTTTGATTGCTCTCTGCGCCAACGAATTAAATAAACCAGAAGTTGAATTCGTAGCTGCTGGCAGGAAATTCGACTCTTAAAGTCATTGAGTCAAGAAAGCACTTCCCTGACTGTGACCCCCTCACGGAGAAACCAATTTGGTTTTTTATTTAGTTTTCATTTGGTGGGTCATTTGTCTTATGGGCGTTGCTCTCATTTATTTACACCTGTTTGATGTCCACATACATTCTTAGGAATTCGTTCGATTGACTTTTCTTGTATCGAAATCAGTGAAAACTACCACGCCCTATTTGCTTTTAATGGAAATGAATATTGTTTTAACTTACTTTGAATTGCTACCTGTCAATCTTGGTATCAGATTTGATCTTGGAGATGTGCCATGCCTAGGGTTTCGTTATGGGGACAGAGCATGTACATATACAATGTACGTGTACAGAGTGAAGGAAAATTCCAGGCTGTAAAGTGACTCCTATATTTCCTATATTTTTAGGAAAATTACTAAATATTCCTATATTTTACTGCATGTTGCTGTGGCTAAGAAAATATAGCTGTTAATGGCTAAAATTCATCATCTGAGATCTGGTTTTAACTATCATTTCAGATTTTGTTTTAAAAAAAATTTGCCTACGACATTCTGTTGATTATTAATATTTACAAGAATGTCGTGAAAATGCATTCAGGCTAGTTATTTTTAAAGAAACTTAGTCTATGGCGTTCTCTTAGATGTTAATATTTACACATTAGTTTTTGTAAAAAGTACAATTTAAAAAAAATTGACTATGGCATTCTATTGAATATTAATATGTCTAAGAATGTTATTAAAAATGCAATATGGCTAGCTCTTCTTAAATTTCTCCTACAGCGTCGTTCTCTTAAATGTTAATAGTTACACTATATAGATTTTGTAGTTGTGAAAAATCGTAAAAAATTGTATACCAACTTGAACAATTACAATTAAAAAGCAGAAAATGCTCCAAACTGCAGCATTTACAGTTTTTTTTAAGAAAAAATTTCTATGTGCTTCCAATATTTTTTTCCTTTTGACTATATTCTTCCTATATTTGTTTTTCCATTTTTCCTAAATTGGGCATGATATTGGTCAGCACAAAATCAAAATATGACCGATTTGTTGCAAGAAATTAATGCTGAAATTTTTGATAGTAAAATCGATCCAATTTTGCTGTTTCCTTCTGAATATTTGTGTTTATCTTCTGTTTGTATATGATAAGCAAAACATGGAAAAGTCTGGACGTTGTTCTGTCGTGGAATTCATATCATAGTCTTGAATTATCTATGCCATTAACAATGTTGCCCTCAACATTTTTCACATTGGGACTAGTTTACTGTCACATACTGTTAAGTAGACAGTGATCGATTAACCGCGAAGATGACGTCAACCAGTTACTATATTTTCAAATAGATTTTGATTTTTCCCTTCGTATTTTAAATAATTGCAAATGTCAGACTTTTCCATCACCCTGTACACCATATTTTGCCTGTGGTGGATTGACTGGCTCGATCATTATCTTTATAACCAATATAATAAATATTTGGAGGTCACTGGAGGGCAAACGCCTTACGGTTATTGCAACTGGATAACGTATACTGTCTAATTATCACCTGTTTTATTGCATTTACATTAATAGTTAATTCGCCGAATTTTTCGAAGTTCTACATGTACACTGTATGCAATGCGACCCCCAATTTAATTTATGAATTTATTACTGTTTTCCAGGTTATTCAATCGATAGATAAGTGCTGTGCCAAATATTCGACAAGGACCTGGTTTTCCTATCTGGTGGACACACAAATCCATATCTGCATTTCGTGTTGCAACGTGCATGTGATGCCAGCGCTGAAGACACTTGCTTCACACTTGGCCTCAGGTAAGAATAAAAAAAATGTATTTTTCCTTTCTTTTATCGTTAATGTAAGGTCAATATAATGCGATAGTCGAATTGGTCAATATGGTCAGCATTGACTGGCAAGAACTTACCACAGTTTGTATTCATGCAACTTCGACTAAATGCAATTAATTCATCTAATGTCACTGGTTTTTGTAATGTACATGTACATGTAGAATATGTGAATGCTTACACCGTTTAAGTACGAGTCCACTGCTGAAATCCTGAAGGACAAGTATTCACTCACTCATTTGAACTATTGAGTTGAGTGGAGTTGAATTTGCAACCGCGTGTTCGCATTTTTAAAATGAGTTAAATGCATATTCAGTGTCAGGTTGAAGCTAATTTCAACATAGCGTGTTGTTGTTTTCAATTGAAAACTCTGAATGTTATTCAGCTTGAAACAGGTTTTTAGTGTTTTTCCTGGCTCTTGGACAGAACCTGTCTAAGCCGATATCCTTGGGAGCGGTGCTGAATATCAGTTTAGAGAGGATATTACTTGAAAAGCGTTTGTTCAGACAGGTTCTTTCGTATTTCGAAGTTTTTAAGCGAGGAAATTACTTTAGACAGTAATTGTTTAGAAAGGTTCTACGTTATTTCGAAGAGTTTGGAAAGGAATTCTACGTTATTTTGTCTTGTTTAGATAGATTATCTTTGATAGTTTTTGTTCAGACAGGTTCTATTGTATTTCGAAGAGTTTAGAGAGCGGATTACTTTAGACAGGTTTTTCGTTATTTCGGTGTGTTTAGAAAGCAAATTACTTTAGACAGGTTCTGATGCATTTCCAATGTTTAGAAAGGAAATTACTTTAGATGTTTTTTGTTCAGAAAGTTTTTAGCGTATTTCGAAGAGTTTAGAGGGGAAATTACTTTACACATTATTTGTTTATACAGGTTCTACGTATTTCGAAGTGTTTAGAAAGGAAATTACTTCAGAAATTACTTTACATAGTTGTTGTTCTGACACGTTCTACGTTATTTCGCTGAGTTTTGAGAGAAAATTCCTTTAGCCAGTATTTCTTTATACAGGTTCTACAAAATGTTGAAATATTTAGAGAGCAAATTACTTTAGGTAGTATTCTTTAAACAGGTTCTACTGTACTTCGAATAGTTTAGATAGGAAATTACTTTAGACAGTATTTCTTTCTACATGTTCTACGTTATTTCGATGTGTTTAGAGAGGAAATTACCTCAGACTATATTTGTTCAGAAAGGTTGTGTGTATTTCGACGACAGCCTGACACTTGTGTCCATCGTGTGCTTTGAGTGTCGTTAAATGAAGCAATAATCCTCATCGTCCATTGCTCTTGACCATCTCCAACCATCTCCTATTGCTGTTTCTGTTTGGCGTCGAATCACGCTAGCCGTGCTCAGTAGCAATTAGTCCAGGGATGACCATTAATCAGCGCCCCATTTAGTTTGCCCAGGGCCCATTTCTCACTCTTTCGACTCCAGCTACAACTGCGGACATAAATCTGAGGCGCTCGTGTATTGTTGGTACTTGGAAGGAAAAGCAGATTCTTCTTAAGCCCCTTCCATATCCGATTACAAGAAAATACCCGGTGTAATAAGTCTGATTGCGATGGACAGATGTTAGACGTTTGGTCAGCACTGGCCGAAATTTGGAAGCACCCTGTAGAGCGGGTCGATTTCAGTACGTAAAGTTTACTCACCTTTTCTGGTTTACTTTTGGACTCTCCTAACATTATTATGGTCACGCCACCATATTAAAATGGATGTCTCGTAATTCAGGCCCTGGAAAATTAAGAGTAATTCGTTTCATCGACTGCTCAATTCACCCCCCGTCGCTTTCCATTTATTATTTTCATTCATATTAAAACCGCATGTGTACCTTATGAAGGACTGCAGCGAAATGCGTAATATTATAAGTGACTACCTTATTCGACATGGCCTTACTGAACACTAAATCAAAATGACCATAGGCAGGGATTCTGAAGTTAATATAAAATGTATGTTTCCTGTTTGCCTTCTTGACTTTAATTCTGTTTGTTGTCGGATGCAAGATAATAATTTGCATAACTAATGGTATTGCATTTAGAAATGCACTATAAGACATGCATTGGTAAATACGTTTTAAAATGTCTGTGGATTGGGAGAAATTTAGTTTCAAACTGTACTGGCAAATGTATTTGAAAAGGTCTTTCCGAATGCATTTTAAAATGTGTTTTTATGCAGTTTGCAATCCTTAATGGGCGTCATCTTGCAATCTATTGTGTGTGTTGGAGAATGTACATGTATTGTATAATGTACTGTAGCCTACATGTACATGTACATGTATATTGCGTAACGATTCACCAAATACAAGTGAATTTTAAGGGATATTCACCAAAGTACAACTGAAGTTCATGGATATTCAGCAAATAAAAGTGAATTTTATAGATATTCGCCAAAATACAACAGAAATTTCACATCTTCACCAAATACAAGTACATTTTCATAAATATTCACCATATGTAAGTTTATTTGCGTTTATATTCACCAAATACAATGAATTTTCATTGATATTCACCAAATACAATGAATGTTCATAAATAATCACCAAATACATGTGAATTATCATAAATATTCATCATAATGCAAGTGAAGTTTTATAGATATTCAACAAATACAAGTGAATTTCAATAAATATTCACCAAATACAAGTGAATTTTTATAGCTACTCACGTACATGTATATGATATTTTAAAGCAATTCTTGATTATTTTTATGACAATTTGCAGTTCAAATACCGGGTTATTGCTAAAAATTGAACAGGTTTCTTGTGAAAAATTACTCGAGTTTGAACAAGTAATATCCAGTTATTTCAAACGAAAATTGCGTATTTTGGGTATGTTTCTTTAGCGTAAACTTATCCATTTTATCGTCTGCTTTCAGTCAGGGGAACCTCCTATAATTTTGTATAAAAATTGTGCTGGTATCTCCGCATATGAATTTCCTGAGCCATTTGGTATCCCCCTAGAAATTTTCTTTAACAAAGGCTTTTGTATCGTCTTATTCAGGAACATATCTTGATATTTATTGCGAAGGAGTTACGCTCAAAACCGTTAAATCCTACATTGTGCATTTCTTTTGTCCTCTCGCATGTCATCATTGTGTTTATGTCTGCTCGTAAGTTAGGCAAAAACTTATCCAAACAATTGCCATATTCATTGTGAATCACGGTCTGTGTAAAAACAACAGTTTTGGTGTTCTTCCAAATGCGATGTTTATGGGTAATGAGGTTGTTAAAATACCTTTTTATGATTTCTCTCGTATTCGTTGCTGACAATTTTTCGAAAAAAAATGGCAGCTCGGGATTTCATTGCAAATTATATCTACTCCTACCCCAAAAAACTGCGAAATAAGGAGAATATAGATAGCGTAGCTCATAACAAAAAAAAAACCCTCACAAATTTCCTTCTTTAAACTTACTATTTCAAAAATAAAAAAATGGAAAAGAAAACACACCTAAAATACATTTCTGATAGTTTTTCAAAAAAATGTTCTTGTAGGTTATTGTTGCTAAATATTGTTTTCATTGAAATTTTGCCACATATTTAACCATTAAAGTATAGTTTTGAACCCGGAAAAATTAGAATATTACCCTGAAAAAGCTGGAAAAATCAGGGAATTTCGTTTCCATATGTTAGTAGTTACCAGCGACGGGCAAAGGTGTTACACTTCACCTTGTAAGTATTGAAGGAAACGTTTATTTATTTATCTTAATCGTTTATAATTAAAGTAGCACGTTCGTGATTCAAGGTGAGAGCATGTTTATAAGAAAAGAAGAAAATATTTATAAGAAAAAAAAAAGCCAAGGCTTGTTGTGGCCTATGCTCTTTTTGCAGCTTTTAAGTGTTTTATCTGGTAATTGTTTTAGCATGTAATTCTCCACAGATCTAATCGGGGTATACGTGGATGTGAAAAAATGCATAAATTTAATTTCATTAGTGTGTTTTTGGCTTTTTCTTCTTCGATGAATCGACTTAATTTCGTCTTTTGTGCTCTCGTGTGTATGCTGGCATAATAAGACTGTAATTCTCCAAATAGCTCGTTTTTAAGACAATGCTCGCTGGCACGAGAAAATATACACGTTTAAACTTAACCGACTATCAGTATATTTAAAGACACGGCGTTTGAATCGTTATTCAATTGCAATTGTTTCGTTTCAATGTGGGTTCCCAGGGAATTTCTTCGTTGTCTCGCAATTACACTCTCCCCCTTTAATATCATATTATTGCTAGGAGTCTTACACGCTGCTATTGATTTTCTCTTCATCCATCTTTTTTATTTTCTTTTAATATAAGTAGGGACTCAGTCTGAGACATTTCCACTTTCCATCTGGCACAGCCATCAAACACGACTTTTCCTGACTTTTAATCTAGACATTGGCGAAATATCTTCAACGTGTGCACATCGACCCCCGATTTATATATTTACAGGGACCCAAGCACGTAATTTCAAGCCAGAAATCCAATATGAACTCTGACCCCCCTAAGCATGCAGGCTGCCCACATAAGCTAGGAATTCTGGAAAAACTTGAAAAATCATTGGATTTGTACTGATTGGGAATTTGGAAACCTGGGAAATTTTGATTTTTCGTAACTTTTAATTATGATTTCAAACCGAATGGTATTTCATTTATCGATTTTGGCATTTACCATGGTTTTAACCAGATTGGTTAATTCTTTTTGGCTTGATTACGAAATTAACGAAATTTGTCAAATTAAAATAAATGCCAAACCTCTTAGATTTATACTGGGAATGTCAGGGAAATGGAAAAGTCAGGGAAATTGGTTTACGTCGAAAAAGTCAGGGAAACTCAACAAGTCAATAATACGTTTTACAGAAATAATTGCTGGGTAACACAAATATAAAGTAATGCGAACAAATTCATAATGAAATCAACAATTAAGCAACAATAAACTAATTTTGCTGTTGACTGAAATTTGAAAATTTGTTTTTTATATTCTGCTTATACAGGGTGAGGCATATATCTGAGTCTCTCAAGTACATGTATCTTCAATACGGCAGCGGCTAGGTAACTGTTTTCACAGTTAACAAATTTTGACAACTGCACTTTGCCATTGATAAATAAATGCAATAATTACATACATTACACTAATTTTATAATGCTCTAGAACTTGTCCTATCTAAAGATAGGACAAAACGTCCAATTAGAAACATATGTGTAATATCGACAATTTTTTATCAATGTTATAATGAAGGTAATCAAGGTAATAATTATTTATCAGGTAAAATTTTAGATTAACACTCAACAAGAACGTATCGTGTAATTTCGCTCGCACTATACTTTCTAATTCCTCACGTCACTCTAATGTTAACTGTGAAAACAGATTTTACCTAGTTGTTGCAACTTGTTGATTTGAAGATATTCATGATTCCCAGACATACTGTATGTCTCACAATATATAAAATAATAAATACAGCAACGTTTACGCTGGCATATTTGGTATTGTTCCATTTTCCGCTGGTAATGGTGGTCAGGGAAATTTGTTTTAAAACCTGTAAAAGGATCTATGGATTTGAATTCTTTAAGCATTTCTGATGAACTATATCTCATTGCCAGGTAATTGCCAATTCAAAACTGATTGAAAACATCAATTGACTTGAAACAACTTTGAGCAAATGCTGTTCTTTTTTTCAATTGCATCGTTTTGTTCAAAGCTTTTTTGCAATGGTGGCCCATTATGCATTTATGGGAACAGGATATATGTGTTTGATGAATGACACTGAATGATAGAATATACCGGAAGTTGTGTTTGCTAAAAAAAAGACAATTGCAAATGCAATGCAAGAGTTTTTAAAAGTGGTTTATTGCTGAAAAAATAATTCTGTAAGGCTCAGCATGATATCGTATGTGAAATGAAAATATAATTGAAGATCAGCCATGTTGGCAATCTTATTACAACTATTCAATGCAAACAGTATAAAATATCATCTCCATTACGTATTTATAGTTGAGCAATAATTGCTTCCGCTAACCTATCATTTTTTTTTCTGCCTATTTGGCGTGTGTATTTTGCATACACTGCCTTATACATGTAGGTCCCTGGTTTTTTTTTCTTTGTCTGAACATGCCTCTGGAGATTGACATCAATTAAGCGGTTGAACCGTTTTTTTATTTCCTTTTTAATTCGTGTCTTGCATCTGCAAATGATGAACGGAAAAGCTAGCTTATTATAATCTTCTTTAATTCCCTGAAGACCAACTTCACTATTGCTCTTTACTCGTATACAACGGATAACTGTGATACAGAAACCATGGTGCTTTATCTGGCAATGTAGTTTGATTACAGGGTGCAACAGAAACGTGTAGGCTTGTGGCCTGTGTAAAAAATGAGAATATTTATACCCTTGTATGAAAAATGTACAAAAATGTGAAAAATTTGGTAAAAATGATAATTTATGTGAAAAATTCAATGGAAATGAATCTCACAAAAAACTCAAGTTTAATACTGAGGAATGACCCTCCATTCAGGTCCTTATTTCATAAAACTTACTCAAATTTGATTATTTTTTTTCCAGTTTTTTTAAATTGCATCCGGCGATCTTTTTAAAACCAATATTTATAAAAATCTTAAAAATAATACGTTGTCTTACAAAATCGTTTCCATGAAAATGCACTTAAAATACATTTTTGGTCGAATTAAAGAAAAATTCGCCTACGGCGTTCTCTTAAACATTGATATTGAATTTTGCAACATACAATTTTTTTTAGAAAAAGAAGCTCAAATCCACTATTTGTGGTCTAGTTTTGTAAAAAAAAAATTAACTAAGGCGATCTCAATATTGTAGGTGGGTCGCGTCCTGTAGTTTGAGATGCACTATTACAGCTGTTGAAATAGCTATTTTTTTCAAAAAATATTGTATCAAAATTGTAAACAAATCGGATAACTGCATGTGAAAAAGGGTAAAAAATCAGATAACTGCATGTGAAAATGTGTGAAAAATGTCAGATTCTTGGATGCGAAAACATAGCAGATTCTTGGATGTGAAAAAAGGTGAAAAATATCAGATTCTTGGATGTGAAAAAATGGAAAAATATCAGATTCTTGGATGTGAAAAATTGTGAAAAATATCAGATTCTTGGATGTGAAAAATTGTATACCAACTGATCATTACTCGTTTTTGACAGTTCAAGGGAGTGGTAGGGGGTCAAGAAGTTGATTTCTTGATGGACGAACTTTATGCACAGCCCCTTCTTGGTTCTCGCATTTTTTTCTTGAATTTTCTTATAAAATCGAGCCAAGTGACATTTTTTTCAGTCTTTGATGCGTGTATTATGGGCTAAGTTGACGATGAGATTGCTTGTAAGCAGAAAGCATGAACGCGTGTCATTAGGCGGGGATAAGGGGATTGAATTTCTGATAATAATAATATACTATGTGAAATAAAATCGCTGCAAAAAATGCTACGAATATTTCGCTCTTGGGGCAAGAAACTGAAAATGGGGAAATAGCAAATGGCGATAATCATACACTAGGTCTTCTGCTTCTCTCTCTCTCTCTCACTCAAACTATGCTACCACATTTGCATGTGTATATGCATCATTGATCCAATCCTATTTACTTCCTCTTTGAAAAATCCCACATTAGCTCAGATTTCTCTATGAAAATGCTGTTTTCATATACATGCAGCTTTTGGATCCATTTCATCCATTTGATCCAGTTCTGTTTCTAAGCCAATTTCTTACATCTTTCTTAGAAAACTAGATAACAGGCTTCAAGTCTTGCACCTTTAACCCTCTAACATCACTGTAGAGAATTTAACGTTGGTGTTACTGTGGGGTTTTTTTGGACCACAATTTTTCAAAAAAATTCTCAAAATGTAATTTTCAAGTTTGCAACCATGTTTTTTAAATGTAAATCATTACAGAGTTTGGTAAAAACATTTTCCATGTTTCATTGTTCACATATTTGTGTCAACTGTAGGGTCATTTTGGCCCCAATTTAAAAAAATAAATTTTGAAAATGTAATTTTTAAGTTTGCAAACATGTTTTTTAAATATAAATCACTGCCAAGAGTATGTGCCCCTCAGTGACTACGTTAATAAACGTCAAATAATCATGTATATGTTTTGAAAATCTAGTAAAAAATGCTTCAATTTTTGAATAAATATTTTCATTACCTAATCACATTGATTGCAATTGCTGTAGTGTCCTTCAACCACTCCTAAAATGCACTAATTAGCAGATTTAAAAATATATTAAATTGTGTGTTGTATTGAAATCAAACAGCAATTTGTATTAGTCATCCATTTAGGTATATTTTAAAAGCATTTATGTTGACACCAATTTATATACAAAAATTGAATGTTTTATTGTGTTCATTCAATTCGTATTGCATTTATCTTCAATAAAACTGTAATTTATGTAGTGATTTACGTTAAAACATGTTTGCAAACTCGAAAAAGGCGTTTTTATGATTTTTTAAAATTGGTGTTAGAGGGTTAAACCTCATGATGTGGACAGGTCAGTTTGGAGTGGGGTATAGGGATGCACAAAAATCTGATGAGCATGGACTCAAGATTTGAACAGTTTGGAGCATTATGCGGAATTCACTGAAATAATAAATATTTAAAATGTCAACTGTATTACTCTGTTTCCCAATTTGCGTTTTCGTTGCTATTGGATATGCAAATTTATATAACGAACGTGATATTGCCTTTTCGTTGACTTTTAAAGTGGATCTTCGCAAATAAGAAACTATCACCAGTTTATTCGTTCGTTCGTATTTTCCCTAAATTTTAATTTCCGGTCGAAAAAGATGCATTTGGCTCGGTGTGGGCGTACTTGATATCCACACGGTTGGTTTATGTATGCCCCAATTGAAAATCAATTAATTAAGCCTTCAATAACTTTACCTTTCCCTTGTGTGTATGCGCACTTAATTACCGAGGTATTTCGATTTTCATTTTGAATTCATTTTGAATTCAAATTTGTGTTGATTTATGAGAAGAGCATCATTGGAAAACATGTTGGTAGTTGCAGCGCCACCTGCTGGTACTCCATATGAACCTCATTCATGACAAAAGCTAGGATTTCTACCTTTTTCGAAAATCTGATATGTTCGTTTAATATTTTTTTTTTAAAAAAAACTAATTTTTGTGATGAGGGAAAGATTTCATGCTAACCATGTATTAAGTCAAAAACTGATCAATATTAGGTCAAAAACATGATCAATATTAGGTCAAAAACATGATCAATATCAGTTCAAAAACATGATCAATATTAGGTCAAAAACATGATCAATATTAGGTCAAAAACATGATCATATTAGGTCAAAAACATGATCAATATTAGGTCAAAAACATGATCACAATATTAGGTCAAAAACATGATCACAATATTAGGTCAAAAACATGTTCAATATTAAGTCAAAATTAAAGCAAAATCAATTTCAAAATACACTCTTCATGTACATGTACCACTTTTTATTTTAACTGTTTTCACGCAGAAATTAAGGTTAACTTGCACGACGTCAGCTTAAACCAAGTCACTTTGATTTAGTAGATGGCGGTTTACATGGCCACACTTAGTTGCAGAACACCCAGAAAAAGGTTTGTAACCACAAACAGTGTTCCTCTCAAAGTAAGTCGGCCTAAGCAGTTTACATGACACGTGCGACTTAGATCAAGAAACTTGGGTTGAGTGTCCTGAATCATGCCACTCCCTCTTAGTTTCTCAAATCAAGTTAAGGTTGCCAAAAAGTTTACATGCACGACTTAAACTGTGAACCTTTAAATTCACTTTTCACGATTGTTTTACTGTTCATTTACCTAATCGAAGAAATGGCTGACTGATTCTGTCAGACTTCTCAAGTGATTTACGATATCGATTACTGGGAATTTTCTCACTTTCTTAATTCCACTGGAAAAGCTTATCGAAAATAAGCCAGGATCCGCTCAGGTTTTCAGCTATTCCCGATACAAATTAACAGCAAAACTGCTTTTCGTTGCTTGCTTCACAGATTGCTTACTTAAGTAGGTTGATGAGGGCAAAATGCACCAGTGTTCAAATGTGTTTCTGGAAGCTCATCAAAAACCCATGAACGTCAGCTCACCACATGGCAAATCTCATTCGCGATGCTGCGTTAATTGCTATTACGGAAATTGGATTGTTTTCTTTTTTAATTCAGTAATTGTAATTACCAATCTAATTCGTTAGTTCTTGCTGCGATATTCAATTTATTTTTTTCTCATGCTTTCTTCAAACCAAATGGGGAAAATGCAATCTGAGCCCAATCAGGGGTCCCACTTTCTGGAAAGTCAAGGAATACAGGGAATTCGTCAAAATTCGTGAAAATATCAGGGAATGTCAGGGAAATTAAGATAGTTGACTATTTTTAAAAGCATTTTTTTTAAAAAAAACTAACATATATCATTTCGGAACTTTTTTTTTTGCAAAAATTTCGCCTGCAAAGCTCCTAAATTCTTAGTAAATTTATGAATACTTTTTTTAAAAAAAAAGTTGATACTACATATAGACTAAAACCTATCACTTAAGACCTAATTTAAAAAAATTCGCCTACGGCGTTTCTGGTAGTATTAATATTTCATAAAATTTCTAAAGTCCGAAAAAATACGTTAGGCCTATTGTGTTGTTGAAATGTGTGTATTTTTCACAAAAATTGCCAGTTTGATTTACTTCACTATTAATTTCGCTACTAATTATACAAATTCATTACTTGTGATCTAAATCTCTGAAAATATTAACCTCCGGCGTGTTAAACTTCGATTGTGGGCTAATATTGTGTGAAATTTCGTTTGAAATGTCCTAGAAATTACTGATAATTTGGCAGGGAATGTCAAGGAAAGTCAGGGAAATCGATTTGAGAATTTGAGTGGTAACCCTGCAGATTCAACTATCTCGTCATCAGCAATTACAGCATTGTGTCTTCCCAGTTGCACCAACCCTACGAAATCCCCAAAAAAGCTTTATTTTAATTTTTTCTCATTCAATGATGGATTTTCATTGTGCTGCCTCAGATAACTGCTATCTGATGCCCATTGTGATGTGCAATTTAGATTGGGGAGAGGGGGTCTCGCCATGATACCAGATCAGGAGGTACAATGCTTCGTTTTGGCAAGATTGACCATCTGCTCTGTTAGCCTTAATCGACCATTATGTCGAGGGGAATTTTCCGCCTGCTATCCCGCTGCTAGCAAATTTAGGGGCAAACTACTCGTATTTTTCGTGACTCATTTTCCAGTTTATAGCCATTGTGCTACATGGGCCTTGACAGCAAACGTTGGACTTTAAAATCACAATGGTACGAATTTGCAAAGAAATGATAGAATTGTTCTAATGCAGATGACCCTGATGGAAGGTGACCAAATAACTTGCGTAACATTGCATGTTCACGAATTCTAATGCGTAAATTTCATGTGTTGATTAAGGGAAAAATGAAAGGAGTACAGTGTGTATTTTGTATTGCTTTTGCATTGTTTAAACTACGACAGTCATGTTGTCAGTGTGAAAAATGTGAAAGAATGTGAAAAAATTCTTGGCTGTGAAAAAATGTGAAAATGTGTATACCAACTGGCCAGATGTCTGTGGTAATTAAAGGAATGCTATAGGCGAAAATTGTATGAGAGGGTTACCTGAAATATTGAATTTTAAGTGTAAACAGGGCGAGTCAAAAAGATGATATTACTGATATGAAATGGGTGTGGTTTCATTATTTATTAAATAATTGATGTTATTATTTTAACATTGCACATATGATGATACCCTTTACTTGTAAAATCTTGAAACTTTGTAAAACTAACACGATGCTGTATTGTTCAATTTCATATTGGTGGTATCATCTTTTTCGACTCATCCTGTATGTTTATAAATCGATGTAGTAAAAATGGTAATATTTTTTTTTCAAAACTGGATTACCAATGATGGTTTCTTCCTGAATGAATGGTGTTAATCTTGCCCATATTCAGTGTTGATTGTTCAACTTTATGGACTCACCCTGTTTATTTTAAAAATCAGTAAGTATAGCTATTTGTTTTTTGAAACTGGATCACAAATATGATAGATTTTCCCCTGGATGTATTATGACATAATACTTGCATGTCCACTTCATCCAGTATGGGAACGAAGAAACCTCTTGCTTAATCAAGCGGTCTGTCTCAAGTGGTTTTCTCATCACATGGCATTTCTCTGACATAGCTCGTTCTATCAAATAGATTCGTTATACCCTGGTTTTACTCAAGGGGCCTAAACTTATCCCAATCTTATGAGGCTCACTTCGCTCTCATGCCGCTAGGGGCATAAGTGGCGCTGCTGTTCCATCTTGAAATGAGTACATGGGTTTTTTAAGGTGATACTTATTATCGCTGAAAGTGTACAAATTGCGGTAATGTTTCTAGCTGATCAGGGCAGATGCTGGAGTGTTCAAGCGACTCTTTTAGCTCCAGTCTCTTCATATTGATTTTTATCAGCTCCAGATGATGATAATAATAAGATTGCCTGCCTTTATGACGCTTTTACGTGTGTCTAAAAGCCAAGTTGCTCAGGCTTTTTGCCCATAGAAGCCAGCAGGGATCCACACATTTCCGATATAATTTTTCCAGAATATTTCTAACACTCACGAATTTTTTTTGCGAAAGTCGAATGCCTCATATGGATCAGGAATGAAACAATTTAAAAAAGTGATAAATATATTTGTTTAGTTCCACCATGTCCTCATTAAAGAATGAACCCTTAAGATGTTTTGTATGATAAAAAAATTAAAGAGTAATATGTTATAAGGTTCGATTCTGGGCTTGAAAATAAATATCATAATCACACAATACCCTAATATCATATTAAATTTTATGTAAAATGCCATAGGCACTCCTGAACCAAAAGAAAGTAATAGAAAAGTATACATATGTACTCCTCAATGTAAACAATTATAAATTGCAGGAAAGCAGATAAGAAATGTATTTTAATCACCACAAAACATTCACGAATAGCATTTTTAAAAATTAATTAATAAGACATTATCATTAGAACGAATAAAATCACATATACATATATCGGCCTTAATACACTCGATATTTACATTTGGCAAATTGTTATAATTTGATTTTTAATACTGCTATTTATGAATATTTTTATGGAAATTTCGTGCCTTTTTATCTGTTGTCGTGCAATTTATAATTTTTTACATTACTTCTACACTGTAGAGTATTTCAGTTATTTTCATTATAGGTTCAATCAAAATTCTTAGTGGTCACACTACCTAGAAATCAGGTAAACTGTTTCCGGTAAACGGTTCAGATGAATTCATATCTAAAGGAAAAAGTTCAAGTAATTTTAAATAAAAAAAATAGCTGGAAATTTCTCTCATGGTGTACATGTACGTTTGCCGAAGTTTTGCAATTGATTACAAAACAAATTTTTATATTTAATAACATATCTGGATTGATTCCAAGTTATTTTAATTCAAAATTTAGCCAATAATACACCAATACAAATCCAGTAATAAACATCAATAAAGTTTAAAGTAGGAAATTAGGAAATTTAAGGTAACATGATAGCTGCAAATCAGGGAAATGAAACATCGCGTTATCACCCTGTAATTTCCAAAACGAATTTCAACGGTTTTTTATCAATGCTACATGATATTGTGTCTTGCTGTTTTTCTATGGGGACACCCCCCATTGCTTTGAAGTTAGATATATCGTTTTTGCTTCGACTCGTTATATCGCATATTTTTGAAATATCTTCATCCTCCATCCGTTTATATTTGCCATAAAGCCCAGCAAAAAGCTATTCAATTGGTTTGCATTAGGTTTTACACCCCAGATCATCCGTCTTATATCTCAAAATGGCTGCCTTCGCAGATTCCCTTTTGCTCTCTTATTTTCACTGGCTTTTTGTTTGTCGTTATCAACGTCGTGCCGAAGCACGACTGTATACAAATGTTAGGGAATATACAGGAAAATGGCTGAACAAACATTTATCCTCAGTTATACGTTATTTTTATCGATCTAGTTTCAGTCTTTGTCAGCTTGCTATATAGGCGTTGGTTCAACGCCACCTATACGTTTGTGTACATACCGTATGCTGAGAAATGGCGAATTTCTGCATTTTCAGTACCATAGAGGTCTCACTTTTTTATACGGTATTTAAGAGGAATCTTGAAGTCGCCATCTTGAATATTTGAATTTTGAGATTAATTCTAGATGGAGAAAGTGCTTTGTTTATATCCTTGCTCTACATTTTCACAAGATTAAAATGTTTTATAAATGTTGGGCTTCACTGCTTAACAACGAAGCCTCGGTCCTGCATTTATTGCTCTTGACAATTTCACTTATGGTGCAATTTGAAATTCTCAAATTTTTGGTAAACATTAACACTTATTAAAACTTATGAGAGAAAGAAACACTTAATTTTTAAAATTTAAAATTGTGAAATTATTGGTAAACATTATTACGTATTATTAAAACTTAAGTAAAAAAAGAAAAACTTAGAAAATAAAATTCCTCTAATTCCTTTGAAAATCTCAAGAGCAATAAATGCAAGTGAAGTTTTATACAGATTTCTGCATGGTTTTTATAACCCAGAAGTTTTTATACATAGTAATTTTATAATTGTAAATTCGAATATTTGACGAAAATGTTTTACAGTGTTTTAGAAAATGTGTTACAGCGTCAATGATAATTTTCAGTTAATATATCATTCTCAAGAGCAACAAATGCAAATGTTAACATGGTGAAATTTTATAATTGTAAATTCGAAAATATCAAAAAATGTTTTACTGTTCTCTATATTCAGTAAAAGATAGTTTTCAGATAATATTTCTACATATACTGTAAAGCAGTTCATTATAGGATAAGTGACATGCCCTTTTGATATTAATTACTAAGCTTACTGCTTATTGAAAATACTGTAAAAAAGTGCATTTTTGAGAAACGAACACGTACATGTAGTGTCGTGTCCAACACTTGAAAATTTTGTTCTCACCATTGTTCTATCAACAATTTGAAAATCTGAAATGACAAGTTTCTCAAGTGCAATAAATGTAAATGTTAACATAGTGGCATTTTTTAATTGTAAATTCGAATATATCAACAAATGTTTTACTTTTCTCCGTATTCAGAAAAAGGTAATTTTCTGTTAATATTTCTACATACTTGTATAAAGGAGTTGATTATAGGATAAGTGATACGCACGTTTGATTAAAATTACCGTGCTTGTTGCATATTTTAAAGAGGTGATTGTTTTCTGTTTTCTATATTTATCCCAAAATAACTGACCTCGTGTGCAGTGAACTCTAGGTTGTTCTTTCCCTGAACTTAATCATCAAATTACGTTTGTTTGAATTCACCACTTAATAATTGCATTATATTTGCTCGCCATAGACCCACCCTTGTATGCCCTGCCTGAGTTTAATCCCAAACACGTGGTTTTTATTTGAATTTTGTCATCTGATTTCTATGGGCATACAGCTTAATAAGTTTTTATCGTAATGTGATTTGATAGCTGTGTAGGGGGAACTAGGGGCCATCTGGAAAGGACCTTTATTTGGACAAAGGTGGAAAACAGCACTATGCAAAAAAACTATATTTCTTTCTGTTGGTTTAACCGATGTTTTATGTTTTATCACTTGCCCACCCATCTAATATTGGTGCCCATTGATTGCAAATTCAAAACGAATTATGACCCACAATCCTCTGCCTTACACGTGTGCTCCTGTTTAACGATTGGCTGGAAAGTGGGTTTGTCACTTCTAAAAAAACGATGACACTCTCGAAGTGTCAGGGGAGTTTTTAATGGGTTTTAATGCGAAATTTAATCGTTTTTTCCCATTCCTGATGCCATTATACCATGTATTATTTATATGAATTAACATGCAGCTGCACGAAAATTTTACTTATTAACTTAGTTTGCATTAATGTAGACCAATGGTTGTGGAATAATACACCGATACATGTACATGAATGTTAATGATGTTAATATAATAATTTCAAAATAAAGATTATTAATAATACAACATTAATTGGCAATTACTAGTAATAGCCACTATATTAACACCAGTATTATTTTATCATAATATCCAATAATTTATCACAAAATATTGAATCTGACCTCCCAATGATGACATGATTATTGAACAAAAAATGTCGAATTAATGATGCCCACATTTCTATTAAAGATAGATCAGAATTAATTTCTTGCAAAACATTTTTTTAAACCAAATGTTTTAACAAGTTTTGCTAAAAGCCAATAATGACGTAACACTTGGAAGTACCTAATAAATAAAAAAGTGGTCTCCAAACTTTTCCCTATTTCTATGGTTGTCATAATTTGGCTTGGACAAAAAAATCATTTGAATTTTTCTTTATTAATTTAAGATCATTTTTTAAAATTCTCTTATTTGTTCTTTATTTTAATTTTTAAAATTAACTGATAAATGTGTGCTCTTCTCCATCGTCTGCTCTATATTTGAAATATTCATAAAGTTGTGAGTAACGTGACCCCACTTGACTTGGACAACTTTTTCCATCATGTAATATTTAGTCGCATTTTACACCAAGAACGAACCAGGTTAAGTCGCAATTTATTTTAAGCGTATTTAATGGCTTTCCACTCATTTTGCTCGATTCACGACAGTGTATGTTAGCCACCGAATACATGTACATCGTTGTGGTATAGTTGCCATTTTAAATGTGGATTAAATATTAACGAATCCTCTGTATTGGATATTGCATTGGGAATTGTGCCATTGTTCGTTCAGTGTACACAAGGCATCACATTTGGCTCGTTTCCCTAGTTTCATTTTTTTTTCTGTTTTGGCAAACCATGTGGATTTATTAGGGGATGTAAGTTCAAATACACGAAACCACATCATTATATGGGTAATGCAACGACATGAATGAAACGCTATACGAAGATATGGCTGCAATCGACAATGAATCATAATTCAGTGTTTTATGGGAAGTTATTACATCTCGATATAAAACGTATAAGTTTTTCCTCTCTGCTGATTTCTTAATCGGTACATATATCAGCATCTGACAGCGCTGACAGTTTCGTACATGGATCGGTTTTTCGTCTGTTTTTTCATGCAATTTTTTGCTGAAAACTGTCTGCTGAGGTACAGTATACATATTCGAACGCCATCTTGAATTATACACACGAGGATGCAATGTATACAAAGCTTTTCTGGGCTGAAATTTTTTGTATATTTACCATGGCATAACTTGCTGAGATACCAATTTTTTTCGATTTATACCAATGGCATCTGTCTCTGGAACGGAGATTTATGCCCGTTGGTTGTTGACAGATGGCCAGATTCAAATTTAAGTGGGATTTGTTTGTGGATGGTCCGAGGGCTTGGACAGTATATTTTTACTGTAGAAAAATGAGCTAAGACAGACCAAAGTATATTGCAGTACGTTAAAGAAAATCGAACTTTTACTTATTGCAGAATAATGTCACCATGCATTGCCGTATCTTGAATTTTATAAAATGTATAATAGGCAAATTATAAATCAGGGTTCCCACTTCCTGGAAAGTCAGGGAAAATCAGGGAAATGAAGAACAACCGGGGAATATCAGGGAATACATGAAAATTTCTGAAAATGTCAGGGAAATTAAGAAAGTTTGCATTAGTCAATTGATTGGTCATCTTCTTTTCTAAAACTTGGGGTAAACTTATTTTTTTTAAGGAAAAATACCATGTGAAATGTCTGGAAACTGACTGAATAGAAAAAGCCATCATTTTTCGTACGTTGTCTTGAGAATTTGAGATGTAACCTTGTAATGTACCGGTAAGTGAGTTGGGTGTTTTTTAAGTGTTAAACGTACTAAAATAAGGCATTGGTCTTTAATTACAATGTAAGTTTACTTAGTGGTAAACTTGTTAAAACTGTCAAAAATCTTTCTTTTATTCCATTTTATTCCTCGACAAGTAGGGTTGAAATATATTTTTTTTTATCAGGAAAACGTCATTAAAAATGATGAAAAATTCATTCAGAAGTCATGGAATTTACAATACCTAATACAGTAGACACTCTTGAGTATGATTTAATGAGAAAATCTCCAAAAATCTCCAAAATGTCAAAAATCTTTTATTCCATTTTCATTTTGCATGCATTTGGTGCATGATATACTGTATCTCACAGTATATCCTAAAAAATGAAGTTTAATTTAAGTTTATTCTGCTTATCCCATCTTATACTTTTTTTGCAGTTCATTGAATATAAGAATTATTATTATTAGTATAGTATTAAATTTGTTAATTTTAGTAGCCTATTATTACTTTTGCATTTAATTTACGTTGCCTTGGTGGCCTTCTTGGTTTCAAACACCAAAGAACCAGTGTTGTAAGACTACCGACTTACACTTTTTGCTGTTGCAGGAATTTAAGAATTATTGTTTTTATAATATTAAAATTATTAATATTAGTATTATTACTAGCATTTTACTTGCGTTCCCTTGGTGGCCATCCTGGTTTCAAATGCCAAAGAACAAGGGTTGTAAATGTTGAATTGAATACTTGCCTAAGGTCTTATGAAAATAAAATTCCAGTTGAATATTTCCCACTGCACATTTACGTTTTTACTATGATTGTGTGCTTTGTTTTTGTTTTGAGGTTTTGTGTCACTGCATTTGTGTATGGAGATCGTTGAACGTGGTAGAATGAGAAACGACAGATCTGATCAATGATTTGTATGCTTTTGCATAACAGTCGATATTTCATCGATTATTTTTCTATTTTTGTCCCACATTTCCTGGCTGGGTTGTGTTTACATTCAGCAGTCCTATTTTCGTCGCAGTATACAGAAATGCAAAGCATCATATACGTTGCCAAGCAATTTCACCCAGAGATTTCTGTTAAGATAGTTTATGCTCGTTTCTTGGAAAGTAAATTGTGCTGAGGAATTTATCGTCGACTTAAAACTCGTTTAAGTAGGTCTACCACTCAAAGTTTTCACTTATCAAATGTGTGTTTGCCAGTCTGTCGAGCTAGCACTTGCCCATGGATGACGTTTTATTTGCTCGTTACGGTCTTGGCTTTGGCCTACTTTCTCAGGCTTATAAACATCGAAATTTTGAAACTGCTGTGCCCTTGAAAACACAATGTCTCGAAAGGAATTGACATTTCTGGGAACTTGCATTTTAATTCAATTAGGCTACACTTAATTGGCAAGCTGAGGAAGTTTTGCAAAATCAGTAATTTTCTTACATGTTATTCAAAGATAACAGTGTGAAAACTGTTACATTGAGGTCATGAAGGTCATGGAATGGTCATGATATTAACAGTAGGCTCATTTAACTTATGGAAAAGCTATGATAATACCATTACGCTCATAGAAGTAATAGAAAAGTCACGTTATTAACATTGTAGTCTATTTGAAGTCCTGGGAAAGTCATAAAAGATATTAACATTAGGCTCTTAAGAGTCATGGAGAAATTATGGTGTTAACATTAGCCTCATATAGGTTATGGAAAAGTCATGACATTGGCATGGCTATTAGAAGTCCTAGGTAACTCGTGATATTAACATTAGGCTCTTTGAAATCATGAAAAATGTATAATAGAAATATAATTATTGATAGAAGTTGTGTAAAAGTATTGGTAAGAAGTCCTAGGAAAGTCAAGATATTAACATAAGGCTCTTAGGAGTCATGCAAAATTAATGATATTAATATTGTGATCATAGAAATTATGTAAATTTGTCACGATATTAACATTAATGTATTAGAAGTCATGGGAAAGTCATGATATTAACATTAATGTATTAGAAGTCATGGGAAAGTCATGATATTAACATTAGGCTCATATAAGTTATGGAAAAGTCACGATATTAACATTAATCTATTAGAAGTCCTGGGAAAGTCATGATTTTAACGTTAGACTCATAGAAGTACTTTTGAAAGTCAAGATATTAACATTAGGCGCTTAGGAGTCATGGAAAATTAATGATATTATTATTGGGATCATAGAAGTTATGGAAATTTGTAACGATATTAACATTAATGTATTAGAAGTCATGGGAAAGTCATGATATTAATATTAGGCTCCTAGAAGTTGGAAAATTTATGATATTAACATTACGCTCATAGAATTAACGGAAAAGTTACGATATTAACATCAGTCTACTAGAAGTCTTAGGAAAGTCATGATATTAACATTAGGCTCATAGAAGTACTTTTGAAAGTCACGATATTAACTTTAGTTAATTAGGAGTCATTGAAAATTTATGATATTAACATGACGCTCATAATTGTAATGGAAAAGTCACGATATCGACATTAGGCTATTAGAAGTCCTAGGAAAGTCGTAAGGTTAACATTAGGCTCATAGAAGTTTTGAAAAAGTCATGATATTAACATTAGGCTGGTGGAATTATTGAATATGTAGCTTTAGAATTCATGTACGGAAGTCATATTAAATAGCATTATGTTTTTCTTACTGGTCAAGTATTGTATTTGTCCGAAAATACTGGCTGCTTTTCAGCACATTTGCAATATCTTAGATCTGTTTAACTCACCATCTTCTCACTTGACACTGTCAAGTGCACCATGTTACGTTGGCTGTCAAATGGCCAATTAGTATCGGTTTTGACACTGACTGTCCGAGGGTCAACAGATTGACCATTTCATGCAAGGTGTGACGGAGCTGGACATCGTCACCACTGGTTGCCCCTGGGCTTTGTGGCTTTCTTTGGCGCATGAGCATCCTCCATCTAGAGACAAGTTTGAGTTGAGCAACACTGTATCCTGTTTTCCATCAAGGAGCAAGACAGATGGCTTGTCACACTGCCTCATAAATTGTCCTTTTTCCCCCTCGTTTTCCCCACTTTAGTGTTGCTCTCTCCTCTTTGGTTTGCCACACTTATGTTATGTCTTGGCTGGGTTTTTTTCACGTCCATATTGATGTTTGTGGGTTGGCTGTTGGGGCCATGAGAAACTCCTATCCTATTTGTTAGATCCACAGTTTTCGCTTTTTTTTAGCCAGAGCTAACTTAACCTCGAACGTCTGGCTCGAATAGACTCTCTGGGGGTGAAGCACCCTGTAGCAGTGTCTTCAACGGGATGTTTAAAGTGTAATTTCACCATTATGAATGGATACTATGACCACTTCCTGAAATTGATAATTGAACAGGGTGTCTACCGTAATGGTAGTCATTTAAAAGTCATTAAATGACATTCAGGTCATGGAAGACATTGCAAAGTCATTAAATTAACATCAGGGTCATTTGAAAAGTCATGAAATTTACAACACGGTCATGGCATTTTTGGATTTTATTGATTCAAAATAAAAATTTGGGTTTAAATTCTTCATTTGTTACCCATTTCATGTCGCCACAGTGATAGATAATGGCTTCTGAAAATCGCTATTTAGTCTTGACATAAAACCTGAACGACTCCATATGGTAATAGACATGGAAAAAATGTTGAAGTCATGGAAAAGTCATGGAATTAATAAGGAAATAATTGAGTTTCTTACGTTTACTGTTTTGAATTTATTTACACTTACTCCTGAAATAATTCACATAAATGCTCATAAAAACCATTGTTTTACAATTACTATTATTCGTTATTCACTTCTCTCAATAATAATTCGTCACATATAAGATTCCTTAAGCGATTTTTTAAGCAAGTTTACCTTTACTAATTTTCTAATTTATTTGTATTTAGAGCTGAAATTGTTATAAATGTTCGCATAACTTCCAAGCTGTTATTTTCAAATTTTTAGAATTTAAGATTATTTTATAACCTATTCCGAGTTATTTTGCAACCTATCTAACTTTGAATTTATTGTAAAACCATTTATTTCTATTTCAAATTATAGCAAACTTTCAATCCGTGAATGATTTTAATTTCCAGCACAATTTCTTGTAAAAGGGATTACATAAGTGATTTTCTGAACTTCACTGTTGCGAATTAATCCTCACTTAATGCTGAAATTATTCTCATAAATGCTCACATTAACCAGTGTAATATAACCACTAGTATTAGTTATTCACTTCTCAGCATAATAAGTTGTCGCATATAGGATTACATAAACGATTTTTTTGAGTAAGTTTACTTTTACTAATTAGCTAGTTCATTCGTTTAGTGCTGAGATTGCTATATATGGTTGCATAGCTTCTAAGCTGTTACTGTATTTTCAAATTTTTAGAATTGAAAATCATGTTATAACTTATTCAGTTTTTTTTGAACCTATTCAACGTTGGTGTTGTGAAACCATATATTTGTTTTCCGAATGATAGCCAACTTTCAATCCATGCATGTTGTTAATTTCCAGCACATTTCCAACACATTTCTAATACTAAAAAGTTAATATGATGCACCTGCTGGCGCAGCTTTCCTTAGGGTAATATCATAGTTCATTCAGCATTTGCAGACCTTATGGTCTAGTTGACGTTGAAGTCAGAGCTTTAGTCGATGACAGCAACATGTGAGATTTTGGGATATTTTTTTATTTCGATGCTTGAAGAAAAAAAACACAAATATAATAAAAACACGAAGCCATTTTAAAGCTATTGGCTTTCGTTGGAATTTAATTCGACGACAATTTCGCATCCAGACCTGTTTTTATCGACGGTATTGTTGCTTGCCCTAGCACAGGATATATTTAAACTGCCTCCTCAGCTCAAAATGGGATTTTAATAGCTTTTCAAAAAGTCCTTTTGCCAAAGTTTGTTTTTTTGTTCCCCAGGCCGATGAAAAGGCTGCTCTGAATGATAACAAAAGGACGAGCGGGGGGAAATTAAATCGGAGTTAATATCTAAAAATAGTCTCTGAAATTTCATTCATATTGAGCCCATGCCAGGACGAGCTTCACTTTTTTCACCGTATATATAATGGATATGTGACAGCTTGTGTTCTCCTCCCACACCCACATTGATTGTGACGGCTCTGGCTTTTCAAACTGAACTTTGTTTGAGCGAAATAATGGCCTCAATACGAAGCCTGTGAAAACGTGCTGACTGCACTTGCAATTCGGTTAAAATTGTTTAAGTATTTGAAAGTTTTATGCATTTTTCTCATTTAGGTTTGGTGAAATTTAAGTTTTGACCCTGATTGCGGGCAATCACGCATGGAGAGCGTGTTATGTGGGGTTGCCAGATCTTGGGGGGGTTACATTTATCGTTTTGATAAATTTTATAATTTAGTGCAAGATTTTCTTCTGGAATGTACGAGAAATCGTGAAATTCGTGAAAATGTCATGGAAATTGAGGTAGTTTGCTTTAGCCAGTTGATCAGTCATCATCTGTTATAAAAATTTGGGATAAAGTGTAACTTTTCTCGTATTTTTGAAACATATTAGGATGTCAAGTGATTCCTATATTTTTCAGGTAGACTCATATAGTCCTATATTTATTAGAAAAATTCCTATTTTTACTGCAAATTTTTTTACTATTTTTCCTACTGAGCCTATTGTTGATGGGTCACAAAAGTCTGTCATTTTCGAATCACGTGGTCTTAGTTCATGAAAATGTTAATTTTTTTTCTCAAATATTTGGTGATAATGTTGGAAAAAATCAGATATTTGCATATGAAGAATTGTGCACAAAAATGTGACATTTGCATGTGAAAAAGTGTAAAAAATTGTATACCATTTCCTATATTCTTGCTATATTTTTTTTTACTTTTTTCTATATTCTTTCTATATTTTTTTTTTTGCTATATTTCTTATGTTATTCTTTCTCCGTACTGCTTGACAGCCTGACATTTTTATAGTGCTTGGTGCGCAAAAGTTACTGTATATCAAACATTCAGTTCTTCCTTAAAATTGCATTATAATCTGGTTTTCTGGCTAATGGGGCTTGGCCAAAATGCACAGCCAGCCAAATTTCACTGGTGTTAACTAAATAAGCTTTCAGTGGCTTGATTCTCACTTTAAACACGTATTCGGGCAGCAATATATTAATGAATACATACGTTTGCAATAGCGTGTTACTTTAGGCTCGGGTGTTTGCCATAGTGCATTGTCCAGCTCACTAAATAAAAATTCGATAGTGAGCCAACCCCATTACAATTGGATCCATCGTATAAACACTATATGCAGGCAATGTTCGTATTGACCTTATGTATTTGGTTGGTCCCCATTTCCTCCCATCCGTTCGTTCCCTGACATCCTTCTCCGCAATATTTTTGCCTATTCAGCTACAAATATTTCGCTGAAAGACGCAACTAAACTAATTGCACCGTTGCGTGACGATTGTTTGATATGCGATGGCATTTTGGAATTCAGACCCTCAATAACAACTTGCCAATCAAAAACGTACAAAAGACTCCTAGTCGACATCAGGCTCAAAGGGCCGTTCACGAAGTTATGGAAGTCGACAAACTGTGTGGTCCTTGTGAAAAATTTCGAGTTTGCTGGCAAATTCTTGGCAAATGTTTAAGGACTTGAAAAGAAAAACATGAGGTTCACTGAAGCTGTAATTCTTTGAATACTGTCTTACTGGTATATGTATCATAATGTATCTAGTGACACAAGTCATAGTGTGTCAAATAGTTGATAAGCTTGAAATTGCTGGACATTTTTTTGGAAAATGTTAAAGAACTTGAAAAGAAAAACGTGGGTTCACTGAAGCTGTAATTCTTTGAATACTGTCTTAATGGTATGCAGGGTAAGGCATTTAAATTGACACAACTACTGTAAATACAGCGAATCATAATATGTCTAGTGACACAGGTCATATTATATAAAATATTTTATAAGCAATATAAAAAACTACATGTACAAATATATATATTGTTAAAATTTTAGAGTTTTAACTTGAAATTGTAGGAAATTTTTGGAATTTCTTGACAAATGTTTAAAGACTTGAAAAAGAAAAATATAAGGTTCACTGAAGCTGTTATTCTTTCAATAATGTCTTAATGGTGTACAGAGTGAGCCATATAAATGTACAAAACTACTGTAAATACAGCGTGTCATAATATGTCTAGTGACACAAGTCATATTGTGTAAAATATTTTAAGCAAGTACTTTTTTATATATTTAGATGTATCAATTTAAATGTTAACAATGCCGTTGTCGTAAAATTGTGTCATCAAGTTGATATGTTTCATTTAAGTAGTCCTACAGCTAATTAAATATACAATTAGTTGCGTACTGTATATTTAATTTAACAAATATTCACAAAACGTACCCACCCTAAATTACTGAATATTGATAATACTGCATAGTTTATGTACGTGTGTCGATATGTCAACACTATTTAATCCGAAATGACGACATTAGTATGCGAAACTGTCATTAAGAATAAATGTCATGTAGAATAAATGACCCGCAATGCGGGTCATTTATTCTACATCAACATACAATGTCATGAAATGCTTCAAACCCTTTGATGGCCACCTAAAAACAACGTAACCAAAAACAATGTAATTTTCGTGTGACAATATGCAAATTGCATGAGTTGATTGATGTAAAACTAATAATAGAAATAAATACTAATAATACAGAATAATTAGACATCGATAGATGTGCTATGCAAATTATCCCTATCACATGACCCCATTACATAATTTACATAATGCAGATTAAATTACTCTGATTACAATGCATATATTATATTTTGGATTGACAAGCTAGTACATGGTTCATATCAAAATTTGCTACTCAATTTTCCTGACTTTTCCTGACCAAATCTGATTAATTTCCCTGCCTTATCAAATAAAAAAATATGTCACATGTAATTAAAATTAACTTATTTGCAACATTAAAATTAAATGTATTTTTTTTTCTGCCAGGATGACTAGCCAAATGTTCAAATGAATTTCCCTGACTTTTCCAGGTTTTCCAGACACTTTTTGGAAAATTTCCAGACAATTCCAAGGCGAAATTTTTTTAAAAATTACAAGAAATATTGGATTTTTCATATATGAATGTTTCATAAGGAAAATTAACGATAATTATAAGAAATGGAAGAAGTAGATCAGAAATACAGCTTTTTCTAATGCTTTTCATGAGATACTTATACTAATCAAAATAGTTCGCCACAACAAATTGCCAGACATCATGAATTTCCCTGACTTCCACCTGAATTCCCCTGTTTTTCCTTAACGTCAAAATTCCCTTGACTTTCCCTGACGAAATTTCATTTCCCTGACTTTTCCTGATAATCAATGGTCTGGTAGTGTGGTTTAAATAACGTTAATCGGTAAAAGTCCACAAATAAATGATTATTCCGCCATATTTATGGAATTCTATTATACCTGTATACATACTGTGTACAGTACACATACATGTATGTTCAACTGTTATAATGGTCCAAGTTGATGTCATCAAAAATGCATGGTAGAGCAATAAACTCACAAATAGCCATATCACTGGGGCTCCATCAATAGACTTGTATTACACATTTATTATCCAATTAATAACGATAGGTTTTCGTGGATAATACCGTCTAATTTCGGCCAAAATAAAAAGACCATGTAAGTAATGCCTCAGCGTCAACGCCCTCACGTAATTAATTTGCATCTCAGGAATAATAATTACAGTTTAATGGCTTGGGTGTGTCACTAGTGTTGCATTGACGGACATTTAATAACCATTAAAACCGTACTTAACGATTTTTAAAACGTGCTGCTTGCCGCTAAATAGGAAGAAAACACGATATCCGAAAACGACACATAAAATCGTACATCATACGACACTTATGGTTAGTTCAGTCATGTTTCTCTATTCATGAAGTTTAGTTTACAGATCGTCCGAAATGTCTTTGAGTACATTGCGTTAATGGAAACTTTGCAGAACGTCAAGCAATAAACTCGCGCATTAACAATTAAACAGTGTTCATCCCTGATGACCATTAAGGGCAAGCTCCACCTTTTGGCCAATTGTTAATGCCATTTTTCACGTATGGGGACGTTCAAGTATTGTCATCACACAAAATCAGCTGTAATGTGTAGTCACACATCCATCATGTAGCTAACATTTTCAGATTCACTAAGTGAGAATATTTAAATTGACAGAAAATATTTTTGAATTTCACGAATTTGGCATTCAATTCAATTCAATTCAAAGTGATATAAAAAATGTTGGATTTTAGTCACATGATAATTTTCAAAGAGAGAACCGCTACATTGGACTTTTGCCAAATAGTGGGTTTTATCTAAAAATGTTATTAGGTCTATAATTTAAAAAATGGCTTCATTTTGTTGACCAGCCCCTACAACCTGCAATCCGACCCTCCACTAATTAAAGGCATTAAAATTGACAGAAATGATCGAATTGATCGAATTTTGCATTAAAATTATATCAAAATAAAAAATTTTAAAGAGAAAACCACCACATTGTAGTAATGAAAACAAATTTAATTTAAAAAAATTATGACATTATTTGATTGGCAACTCCTACCCCCCAAGAAGTTTGGTTAATACGTGAATTATTGACACATGTCCCAGTATCGACTTTGTTGGGCATACTATAGTATACAGGGTGGGACATTTAAATCGGCATATCAAAATATAGAAAAAGCATTTGCTTATCAAATACGTGATCCATTGTGAGCCACTAAATTTACACAATCTTGATGACGCAATTACGTGCATGAGCAATTTGCAATACTTTGCATCTTTCCAGATAAAATTAGTTATCAATATAACTTAGGTTGCCCACTTTTTGTGATTATATTTGCTATATTAAATATACAGTATACATTTAGTAAAACTTCCAACAACACATGTCAACTTAGTTTTTTTCCGGTTACGATCATATCTTACATTGTTGTTATTTTTGCATTCACAGTGGTCAGGTGGTCAGGGAAATTTTAAAAACCTGGGAACGCCAGAGGAAGTTGAAAATGCTATGTCTGGGGGAACCCTGTATTTGTTATAAGCTTATTAAATATACAGTATGTTATGCAAATAATTTCCAACTTGTGCACTTAGGTGACACATGTCAACTTGCTTTTTTGCCTTTGAGATCATGTCATCTGATGACAGTAATTAAGTCGACTTTGAACGTTTAATGAACGGAAATCTAGCTAAATAAATTTCATAATTTTACAATTTTTTAATTTTTTTTTCGTATAAAATTTATTGATTGATCGATCAGACCGTATCAATTTCCTGGATATGTCAGATATTACCAAGTGAAATTTCCCCCTTTCGTCGCTTGGCAACCCGTTACGTTTAATTCGCCATTAGTCATCATTTATTCCATATTGATTTTATTTGATCAAATAATGGCCTTTAAATTGAAACGTTAGTTTGACAGTCTATCAAGACGAATTGTTATGTTGGAGGGGCAGGCTCAGCTTTCAGACCCAGATGGAGTTTTGTCATCATGAGAAAACATTTTTTTTATGTTTAAGATGTACTAGTATTCAGGATGTAATATAAGACGTGGTTTATGGCCAATCAATGTGGCGTTTCCCTAAGATGTTTTTCTAAGATGCTTTCCTAAGATGCGAGGCTTTCTTGCATATTTTGATTTCATTTTGGCCCATAACTGGGCTTTTAAAGCAGGCATAGTCTGACGTTTTATTATCATCTTTTATTATTAAATCTCTCCTGTTTTCTGACTTTTCTTCTTCGAAAACTTCTCAGAGAAAATGATGGTGCAGCCAACCATTTTCTTATAAAAAGCTTATCTTAATGCAGGCTTGAGGCCTATGTGGCCAAGACCTTCGGAGTGGTAAAAAATTAAGTTTTTTTTGTTCTCTTCTTCTTCTTGATGTAAAATAGAAAGCATGTTTTCGATCCTGTGTTTTTATATCGTGTTCGTATACAGGGCCCTCTGCATTTATACAGCTTGCTAGTGGCTACCCCTGTATGTATTTGTTATTTTTTATCATCTTTTAGCCATTTTCTTCTTGCCTGGTTGACACCCCCATTTCTTCTTCTGACATTTGGAGGCTACTCGTTATACATGGCAGCCATCTAATTTATCCTTTGGTGAACATGGTTTTTCACGTGTTTTTTTCCGTCGTACTTCTCTCGTTTTCTTGACATCTTCTGTCTCCATGACCATTTATAAACAAGCAGAATCTGATTGTTTTTTTGTCTCTGAAATGGTATTCAAGTAGTAAGGGACGCCCGCCGGGCGGGTTCCCGGACACTTTCCGTGTGGGTCCCACCTGAAAGCCCACAGCGTGAT
>JAQGAF010000274.1:0-60831 GCA_034687865.1 Kryphioiulus occultus
AAGAACAGCTTGCTGGGAAATTGCATTTGGCTGCAGGTAATTGAACGAGATGGCCATATTGGATTTTTCTGGCCGTAGGCGTCCAACAAGGCAACGACGCTGCCACATGTTGCCAAACATGCTGGCTGAAATGCAAATGAGATCGCGGCTTGTTGTTTTTGACAAACTAAAGCACGAGTCTCAAAAGATTCGCAAAACCCCTTTCAACCCATCAGAATAATTAGAAGTTAATCTGGATTAACATTTACTGTAAATCCCCAGCCAATCTACCGGAACATTAAACAGGTTTATGAGCTTCGATTCTGACACGTTCAAACAAATATACCTACATGTTTGAACATTATTTTAAATACACGCTTCTAGAACCATTTTGACATATTTTCCAGTGAAAGCTTTACCTTCACTACATGTTAGCAGCATGTCATGTGCCGAACTATTTTTTCCACTGTAACATGTCCTTGAAATTGTTACATATTGAAACAAACGTTTAATCTAATATATAGCAGGCGCCGTTATTTACAGGTTGCCGTTTTAATCTGTGCCAGTAGTACTGTAACTAAATATGGTTTTCCAGCAAAGAAGAACTTATTTTAAGCACATGTACGTGCTTAAACAAACATTTTCACATACATGTATTTCGAAAAGAAAGCTTTACTGTCTTCATTTAGAGTATTTTATGATCCAAACACTTCTGTACAATAAATTGTAGCATATCCTGATTATATTGAAACCAACGTATATAGTTTAATACCAGGCAACGCTATTTACAGGCTGTGTTTATAGATTTTTTAATTTGCGTTAATAAAAAAGCCAATTACATGTATCTTCAATTAAACACAGTTTCTGTTCTGTAATTAAATATGGGCCTCCAGCCCTGATCAATGTGAAATAAAAAGTTAAGTAGGCTCCTCTTTCGTTGCTCGAGTTCCACTTGATTGTTGAGTCCAAAAAAATCCTGATTCCAAGAAAAAATTGGTAGCCAAAGGAGATAACCAACATTGGCTATATGGATCATCATATTTGCAATGAAACCGTGATACGAGCAAGTGCTCAGACAGCTTAATGGCGCTAGTGGTCAATGACTCTGACCGTCGGTTACACTGTAAGTGCATTGTCCAGACATAAAAATAATCAAGTATGTCTGCGACGGAATCCCCTAATGCTTCCGCAATGATCCGCAGCGGATTTTACGGCAGGAACCCAAGTTTCCCAAAACCATCCAAGATGAATGGAATTCAATCGATGATGCGGAGGATAACGTGTTTATATTTACCAGAATGCTTTATTCGCTGATGACTGGAGAGAGAGTTGTACTGATTAAAGTAACGTTTTGAAAACAAGTTTCGGGATCAAACTTAATTCATTTTCGAAAAGATATAAATTTCATTTTAAAAGTCATAGAAGTATCGATTTTGCAATAGTTAAATTACCTGTTCTGGGCATGTTTTCCCAAACCCATTCATTTTGCGAAGTTTCCAGCCCAGACGTCCTTGATTAACTTTTGAGTAGGGCAATGCAAGGGAGGCAATCACTGCTGTCTTCGAAGCATTGCTTGGCAGCCCATCAATTGGAAATTCGCAATATGCCCGTACGTGTAATGCAATTACAACCGTTGCATTCTAATCTCCTATTGGCGGCTTGTTTAATTAGATACGGTCCAAACGCATTCGGATCAATATACTCTTAGCCAAAGGAAGGGATTTGCAATTTTAAATCTAATCAGCGGCTTTCTTCACCCTGACAAGTCAGGTGAAACCAGCCTTCCCTTTCCCATTTTAAATTAATGGAAACCCAGTCTCCTGACACCATATTACCATCGTTTGTGACATGCCGTTTTCGAAACTCTTAGGAAAAGCATATTTTGCATTCTGGACAGCTATTGCATCAGCCTGAATTTATATTTTCGACGAATTTTATTAGTTATGGAATCCTGTTCTTGATACGCGAGCACATGTACCCCTGCCTCATATTTCCTCGCCAAGTGTGCATTTGTGCCATCCGAGATGATATTAAGATCAGTGGGTAAGTGAGTCGAACGGTCCTTCACCAGCCTGGCCCTGGCTGTAGGCCAGAAATACCAGGGGTCACTCGAAAAGGGCGTCTGCTTATCAAATGTAGATTTTGTTTAAGTTGAGGAAATTGTAACAGCAGGTCGCAATGACCTACAAGTACCACTGCAATTGGAAATTGCAGATGCAAATTTCCAAGACAATTCGACATAGGCTTTAAACTACTTAATATAACACTACAGAACAGCAAAAACCAATCCCTTGCTTACGAAGTGCTCTGCATTGATGCATAAGGAAAAAAATCAGTATTTCCATTGCATCCTCGTTGGGAAATCTGGCAAAGTCAAAGTCAATTTTCCAAGAAATTCCTGGGCTTCCTTTTAGAACAACCCCTTAATTGATTCACATTTCAGAACTCCGCGGCCTCCCTCCACCCACGCTGTCATTAATATTTAATTCCCCCACCTACGTCACTGCCATTAGATCCGTTGATAACCACGCGGGATTTCGGCAGAATGTTTCACTTAACGAGCCATTCATTATTCTGGCGGTGGAATAATTCCACTTGGGCTAGCAAAGCCACAATGGCCGCTGCCGTTTACGCAAAAAGCTGTATGAGTTCGGATTTTCAACAGCACATTAGACGCACTTTGAGCATAAACACCACATGAAAGCTTGTTTGCTTCAGTAAATTTGGAAAACAACTTCAGCTTTTGAAGGCCAAGCTTTTCCAAATTTCTAAAAAATTAGTTTTTTAATTAAAACTTGTAAATTCAACTTGGTACCTTACAGCCGATATTGGACATGATGTTAAATGGGGATTAACACATTTACCCAAATTTATTTAGGAATATCTTCCCTATCACAATGGAATATAACATCATCCACAAATTGAATGGCTGGTTTAGTTTACCTATTACACCGTCTGTTTTCAAGTTGAAACAGTTGTTTACCTAATAACAGCATTGTTTCATGGTTTCAAATATTTATGGACCAATGGACATTTATAGATGTTTATGGACAATTATTTTTCCTAATCAGTAATTGCTTAAACCAATTTCATAACCCACATATGTCGTGCACCCTTGTTCAATGTTCGGTACTATAGGTATTATAGATGTACGTGGACAAATACCCAATGTCGTCAGAAACAGGTGTTTCTCACAGCTTATTTTCGGGAGAAAAATAAATCCATGTTTTCCAGTTAATTGCCCGCCCTTCCAAACGCGCTCAGATTTCCTATCGGGCATGCAAAATCGATTTCATCCTAGAAACACCCTTGAGAAACAGCGACCGGAAGAAACAAGTCGGATTGCTCCATTAAGCATTTATAAATCCTAAGTAAGCCAAATAGGCCTTAGTGCAGGGGGGCTTTTAATTACCGCACTCCAGCTGTTGCTCCTGTATTGTTACCTTAATTTAATTAAATTTTGGGCTGTTTAATTAGTCGGATTCAGACTAGCACCAATCCGAGAAATGCATGCAAAGGTTGAGAAATCTTCATTTCGCAAATTAAGATGCATGCGCTTGGCACGCACTACAATTGTAAATGGAGCAACATATGTTAAGCCAGTGCTTGGAAATGAGTTTCCAGTAGGAATCTAGATTAACCAGCGTTTGCAGCACGTGCAGGCTTACTTAGGCTCCAGACCTACCTCAAGTAGGCTCCAGGATACATTACATTCGCGCATCTGGCAGCTTCCATCTTCCAAAATTTCAAAACCTATGATTAATGCGCTCCAGCAGGTAAAAATCTTATTAATTTCAGAAAAAACTAATTACGAAGAAAACGCAATTTCCGTTTCAAGTGTAGTCTACAACTCAAGAGCAGAAATTGCTCAGCTTGATCTCATCGATTTTATTTAAAATTGCGCTAGCAGAACCGAAACCAAACTTGACGTTCTTTGAACGACTAGCCGAGATGACTTCATGAACAAACAAGAGGCTGCAAACGAAAGGACCATACAGTAAATTCGTTTTATGGCAAAACCTGCCAAAGCATGACATGCTTTGCCCAAAGAGCCAAATTTGGTTCTTTAAATCACGAGAACATGCATTTACTTTTGTTAAATTACTGGAGTGCAGGTCAATGCTAGACATTACCCTGATAACTTGGCAGAATACTGCAGCCAGGAATCAATTTTGCATTCTGTCAACCACAACACCTTCAGTAAATAACGAAGCTTGCCTTACCTTCAAGTTGATATTCTAGGGAGAAACTTTGGTGAATAGCAGACCCAGATTCGCATTTTCGAAGTGTTGAGTCGTTGGTGGTTGAGGCAGGCAATGTCAGGATCGAACAGTTCGGAAGTGCATGGAAAATCGCGTTTAATCCACAGCGAATTCCCGATTTTCACTGACCTTCAATGACGGTATCACGTGGATTGACCTTTTCGCTTCGGAAATACGTAATCCTGCGTTCCCTGCACCCAGCGTCCGCCTTGGCTGCTGCCTGCCTGCTTTCTGAAGGGTTTGCTTCAGAGGTGAACAGCCAAGCCGCGCACGGATACAGCGTGGTGACGGCACTGGGCTGAAATCAAACAAAAAAAACACAGAATCAATACGTGTTCAACAATAATCGTGTACAAAATTGTAGTTGGAAGGTTGGAACGCCATAAAAACGGCGTTTTTAGTTCTTGAAAAATATTGCAGAATCAACGACATCAGTGAAAGGATGAAGGAGTGAAAGGATGCTTTGCATTGGTATCGTGAAAGGGCTCGATCAACCAGCGCTGACACGAAATAGTACGCGGCTTTTTGACGCACAATAATTGTTGTTCCGAAAAGGGCATTTTGCTTGTTTGTATCACTCTGGTCAAACTTACACACTGTAGATTGTTAGATTTAGTTTAATATGGAAATTTAGAAGATTTCTTGATTACAGCAATTTTCCAAAACAAAATTGATTTTATCGAAACGAGTAAAATTGTACTTTCCCGCAGATTTCACTTCTGCAAATTTCACATGTTTCCCATATAGACCATCAACTTTGTTATATTCCATGTTATTTTTTTTAAAAGCATTAAGTAGGTATATTTTTGTAATAGTTCACGAGCTCACGCAAAAATGTCCATGTTCATCGAACTTCACCAGTCTACAATAATGGCCTTCAGAATATAGCTTTAAGTTTTTTTTAAATCCCTCATTTTTTGCAAAACTTCTGCGGGCAATGTATGCATGGTCTATGTTGAAGTTGGTTACTGTTGGTCATCATGACTGAGGGCTTACTTCAGCAATGAGCTATAGTTTCCTGAAAACACTGGTCGTATTTGCTTCAGTGCCAATACATATATGGACGTGAATTTTCGAAATTGCGCAAATAAACCATAAACGATGCTGAATTGCCGAGCTAATTGAACCGTTATTTTAGTCGGCCCATTGTATGTCGCCAATTATTTCGCTCAAATTTGACCCAGACGACTTTCGTGCTTGTTCTAATTATATTAGCATTTGCATGTATGCATCGTGAATATCAAGTGCCATTTCCGCATCCTTTTAGGCGACATATATAGCAATTTCGTTCCCCATCCCGCATTTTATGGTCCTAACCGCCACAAATGCCACGCATTTAAATAGGCCCATGTTTACGTTGGGGCCATATAAGTAAATGACTTCCCAGGCGCCAGGGGGCTGTTCAGTACATCTGCTCATGTTCCAGCTTTCCGGAAATGCTCTTCGAAAATTGCGCAAATGCCATCATGAATCAATGTTTTTCCCACCCACATCATGCTCTAATGCTGCTGAAGTCTAGTATGGAATCAGCACTTCAGAACTGTTTCCGATAGCATATCCAAGTATTGGACTCCTAGAATAAAGTACCAGAGAAAAGCTACAAATGAGGCAGATGAAGGAACAATAAGAGGAATTCCTTCACAAAAGCCAGAATAGGTGGAACTTTAGGTAGGAAGATACCGTAAATGTGAAGAAAAGATTTGTAAAAAGGTGGAAGAATGAGAAACGAGTTGATATGGGAATGGAAGGAAATTAAATTTAGTAGCAAGAAGGAAAGGAACAGGAAACAGATGGGAAGATGAGAAAGGAGGGAATGGTCAGATGAAAAGGAAGGTTGAATGATAGCCTCGAGTAGCAGGAATAGGGAAGAAATGGGAATAATAGAAAAAACATGATGTAAACCACAGTGAAAATTGAGATAAATTAATGTAGGAGGAAAAGAGTACAACCAGATGGAAACGGGAGAAGGATACTGTAGAATGGAGAGAAAATGGGAGAACGAACTTGGTCAAGAGGAAAGAAAATGAATATCGATAAATACACTGTAAGTAGGCAGGAAGGCCTGAAAGAAGGTGGATTAAAGTACTGATGAGGAGAAAAGGTCATGGCATTCATTGAAAACGTCGGGAAAAACAAATAACAGCAAATGTATAGAAATATTACAGGATGAAAAAGAAGAAAAAGCGATAAGTACACGTGAAAGAAAATTCAGAGGATTATTAGGACCGAGTAAGAGTGTTAAAATGAAGAGGATGAGAAAGAGAAGGAACAAGTAGGCGTATGTTAAATGGAGAATTAAGACAAGAGGAATAAGACGAATGCAGTAAATGGAAAAAAACGAATTTAGAATATTATTTAAGAAGAGAGAAGAGCTCTCAATTACTGTGAGAGAAGAATAGGATTGGAGTGGAATTGAAAGGAATATTTATGAACCATATTATGGACCAGGTCACCTGAATGAGGAAAATTTTATTGTCACATTCACCATTCTCTAACTGAAATTTAGCATTCCCTTCAATTAGAAATGTAACCAGCAAATCAAAATACTTGCATTATCACACAGCATCTGTTGCTGTATCATGATCAGATGAGCTCCTTAGCTGGAAGGGATTCGTGGATACATTAATGGCACATTTAGGAGCCATATTGTATATGAACCTATATTTCACCATTATTTAACTGAAATTTAGCATTTTCTTCAACTAGAAATCTAAGCAACAAACCAAAATACTAGTAGTAGTATAACGCAGTATCTGCTGCAGAAAATACTGGATGTTACGAACAGAAGTAACATTAAAGCTGTTGCTGATTCCAGAGAAAAACTCCTGCAGAACAAACGAAAACTATACACGAAACAACTGTAAAATTGCCATGTAAACACGATAAATAAAGGATATGAAACTTCCGAAGAAAATGGGCATATTGCCGTTTCTTAAAACTCCGCATGCGTTCCTAATTTCGAACCAAGTGGGCTTTTGTTCTTCGTCAAGTTCGCCGCAATTTCGCGAAAATTTCCCAGCACGATTAGGCTGGCGATCGATACCCGATGCTATTATCTCAACTCGCCCACCGTGCATTTTTAATTAATTTAATCAGGAGTTTGGCACGGTGTATTACGGAACAATGAGCCCTTTCGCGCAATCTGCATTCATAACAATATTTGGCGTTTCTGTCACCTTTTAATCGCCTCCCTGGCGGAGAAATGCTAAAGAATGGGGGTGGGAAGCAGTTTAGTGCCCTAATCAATATGCTCGAAAGAAGTGCATGAATGCTCATGGAGGTGCTGGAGAAACCAACCCTGCTTCGCCACCCCCGCACTGTTGACGTCACAATGGAACCCGTCCAATCGATATTTAATATGGTGAGAAGGGAAAAGTTGAAGGAAACGGGGCTCCTCTTCAGATTATATTTCATGAGGGGAGATAGAGCTTTGCAATGGGAAAAACTATGGCTGTGCCTCTAATACCCCCATTTATTACTATTATGCATTCCCCATTATAAAACGAGGGGGCTCGGGGAGCCACAGTCCCAAAACTAGGGGCAAGGCGGCTTAAAATTGCCGTTGTTCGAAAGGATAAAGTTGTTGCATGGAGTCGAGGGAATTCCCTTCGGTGTAACGCAAAACGTATACAAATTGATAGTTTTATGAAGAAAAAAAATGTTGAGCAAATCTTCATGATTTTTCAAAGTGCGCCATTCCACACTGCTTTTCATTCGAGCATTTCCTGTCACGTGTTGCTTAATTAATCTTAATTTTAATTTCCAATTTACAAAAACTGTATGTAAATTTTCGTGTAAATGAGTTAATGTATATATAGTGCCCGTATACGGAATTCAATTCTCCCAAACTGGTTAATGAAAATGTTTAATACGGAAATTATTCAAAATGGAATGGAAAGCTGTAATTATTTCACAATTTATCGTATTAAAAATGGCAAAACATATTGGAAAGAAGCAGCTGCTAGCGGATTGAATCATCGACCGAACAATGTTAGATGCAGTCAAATTTCCAATTTAAATTCACTGCTAAAACAAAAGTATCTTTCGAATTTATTACCATTGTAGGCGTTGCAGTATTGATTCCATCCATCTGCGATGTTTTTTGCTGCTTCTTTAAAATGTGCCTTTGAAAACAAAACAATCAATGCCTATCAGGAAGACCGTAATGATGTCAGTTAAAACTGAAAAATAAATGAGAAATCAATACGTGGTAAGTTTAAGGAACAGATTTTTTCTAATTTTATGAAAGGCTCAAGACGCCACCCTGATGCTAAAAATATTGTTTACAGTAATTTTTTGCTCGTTATTTCAGTTAACGTTGAGAATATTATTAACACCTGCCACACATCTGTTCACAAGCTGTTATTTTTTGTGAACAATTTTGCACCCTAATTGTTCATAAATATTGTTATAATATTCGGATAATAAAAATCCAAAATATGACAAACTTTTAATTAAGATTATTATTACGCTATTAATTTTATAAAATGGTAGAGTAGGACTACAATTATTTTCTTAATTATCTAAATGTAATTCCGTTAATGTGTTTTGTAAAAAGCCACAGATATCCTGACGAAAGTTTCACGGAATCATATTCTCATTATTTCATTATTACTTGTACATGCATAAGTTTGCGTGTTTTGCAAATCAAATTTCCACGCCCATTTATGGTATGTCAATGATACCATAAAAATGAGCAACCACTGTCAAGAAATACTACACAAAAAGGCCAGCTTGGAAATAGCATGGGCCTAAGTTGGTGAACTTTTTTTCTTCTGCCTTTTCGAAATTTCTTATGCACTACCGTGACTACAGAAAAGTCTGTAATTGAGGCACATGTACGTCCAAAGCTTCTCCAGTACACACAATACAAGTAGACCCGATTATTAATAACACAAGCAACGTGATTAATGCGGCCTCTTTCAAAATTTCGTATTTGTTGAAAACATCCCATGTTTTTTTTTTGTTGCAAATTGTGTTTCAAGGTGCGAACCCTCATCTGGGGCACGAATCAATCTTCTTCGAAATTTCGGACGCTTTTCTTTAGCAGGATCTGGATTTCGCACAAAGATTGATTGCTCAACGAGTTCACAGTGTTTGTGTATTGTGCAGAATCTAATACGAATACGCTTAATGGATTCCATTTTGGAACATTGAAAGACCTGGGACCCGTTCGTTATTAGGATATTGTTGCCCCCGTTAAACCTGGGAATCAATAATTTCGCGTAATGGAAAATCTGATGGATATTCTTTTGAGCGAAATCCTATTTCATCCAGCATTGTAGGAGTCTGACACCTACCAATATAAGTTGTTTACGAAAAAGTTTACTTATGAATTAGGTTCAATTGAAAAGATTCGAAGAACCAAACTTAACAAGCTGAAATTGAAAGAAATTGCGTCCTATTCAGGCAAATTGTCTTTGAAATGCTAAGATGAGTTTTTTTGAAGAAAAGTAAACTTTGTCTAGAAGGCAATTCGGCATCTCGATATAAAAATATGAATTTGGAATTGGAATCAACAGATGGCATCATTTTTACAAGAATATTTCAAATGAATATTTAATCAAATGCAACGTAAGATGCTTCCCAATCACCGTTATTTTCCATGAAAAGTCAAGAATAAAGCAAAAGGGAATATTTTTTCTGAAATTGGTTGACGAACAAGAATCCATGCACTGTTGAAAAAGATTAGGAATAATAATGAAGCGACCTATGATTGGATTGTATTTAGATTCAATTTTACGTTATTTTCAACCTCTTTACTGTGGTTTTTGTAGAAATTGTGCTACTAAAAACGTCGTTTAATTTCCCCTATGTGTATTATTTGAAAAACAAATAAATGACGAAAACGACAAGTGCTCTTAAAACAACCGTTCAACGATACTAATTATTCTGCTTTATAATTATTTTGGTGATAAATTACTCAAGACAAGTGTAGTTTTAATGTTGTTTTCTATATTGCTTACGTACAGTACATGTTGGTTGGTTGTTGGAGTTTAAGGGCGCAATGCCTACACGTACAGTACATGTAATTGAAGTAAAATCTAACAAACTTCTTTAAAGGGATTCATATTTGCATATGTCACTGTCCTATTGAAAGCTTGCTTTGGGAGAAACCAACCCACAACCAAGGAAATAAAACGCGACGAAGTTAACCATTCGCAACATTTACGACTTCCTTCCTCTCATCTTGATTGCCATAACCAAAGTGCGAAGTTGTCAAATGACTCCTATACAATTCGCCATCGGTACTGAGAGGTTTTATTGCAAGTATAGTTATGAAATGAGAATGGCTGAACTACAGAGGTAGGGGAAACAGAAGTGCGAATTTCAGACCAATTTCGCATATACATGTACAAACTCGAATTTGTCATTACGGACAATGATACTGTATGGTGACGTTCATTGTGTACGTTAGTTAACCCAAAACATATTCACCCAAGAATGTTTCTATTTTATAACGTTATCGCCGTTAGTTAATGTCGAATCAAGCAAATTTAGCGCTCACTTTCTATTTCTCTACAACCAAGACGATGTATTCATTAAGTAATGCAAGCTGAATTCAACATTTGAGATCTCTTTAACATCTATGAATAGCTCAATTAAGTCAACAGTGACATTAGAAAAAAAAACATCAAAAAGAATTCACAAAATTTCATTTTTCACAATTGTAGTAATTTGTTCTGCTTAAAGATGTTGTTTCAGAAAAAAAAGCTAGTCTAGCATTGCATGAGTTTTATGTTAGAATCACTGATTTAAATATTAAATATCCGTAGGCGAGTATCAGCAACATGCTTACTCATCATAAACAGTAAGTCGACAGCCAGAGTTCTGATTCCTAAGGTAAACTGAAGCCACTTTAAACATTGCAAAAACACTGGTCTAGACATTGTGTGCAAAAATGTTTTAGCAAGCTCGCAAACATACCAGCAAAACATGACGTCAATTGACTCGGATCAATTGACTTGCATAATTTATGGAGAATTAGAGATTCTAAGACATACATCGTAAATTTATAAAAGATAGAGCGTATATCAAAACTTTATAGTAAAGTTCCTAAACACTAGCTTAATCCACTTAATTGCCATAGTTGATCTTTTCACCACCAAACATGCAATCGTTTGCCAATTTCGTTTATCCAGATGATCTCGCAATCAGCCGTTTTATTCAGTTCCATTAGTAGCCATTGGACCGATCAAGATTGATGAGCAAAGCTAGTCATCCTTCAATGATTTTATGACGTCAGTTGATTGATCACATCGTGCGACAACGTCATTTATGGATCCATATCACTTATCTGATATTATTGGATTTATTTCTATTAAAACATTGTGAATGTCTTCGTCCTTGAACATACATGTAAGAAATCCGAAAACTGTGGGCAAATTGATATCTTGAAAACAACTTTTGATACAGAAATATTGCAAGTTGCATTACTTGCTAAAGAGTAATCACAAGGAACTTTATCCAAACTTCTCGTAGCAAAAAAGAAAATTCAGAAAGGTTTTCATCATTATTTTACATCAGACGTGGTTGTCATCAATTGATATTTCTAACAAAAATTGCTGTACCACAATTCGTTACTCCATTTTTTTTACAGAAAAAAGCTAATCTCTAACATCAAATTCGATATATTTTAGCACGCTTGCTTTTAGCGTTTTTTCCTTCGGAACGAAATTGTTTGTCTGCCCTACAGAAATTGAAACCAAATTGATTTAACAGCCAGGGCTCCGCTCCTGGATCTCATCCAACGATTTTTTGCAAAAAATAAGCGCCTTGTTGCAGAATATCATACAGGTTAGTATCGAGGACGGGGTTCGAACAATTAAATTACAATAGGAAGAAATAAATCAGTGTGACACTGATTTATGTTTCAATATTTTCAGAAAGCGATATTTTTGCGAGGTTTATTTTCTATTGCCGGGGTGACGTCTTCGGCACGCGATACTTTATATTAGATTATCCCCGTCTGAGAGCACTATTATGAGGCAGTATAAAACCACCAAATCCATGTCAGACCCTGCCGACAATAGTACAAATTTTAAAGCACAGATGAATCACAATTTAAAACTTTTAAATTAACTAATAAAGTATCCTTTAGTATTCTCGTATAATTATTTCTTTTCAAGGAATATTGATTAAGAGACACTGAGCTCATGTAACTTTTACTTAAATTCACGAAACATGATGAGCAAACGTTGCGTGAAATATTAATCATTCGTGTCTGACAAAGTCGTGCCATGCTAAACCACACGTATGTATCTAGTTTCACAGAAAACGTTTAGCAACACTAATGATTTGTGGTTTCTCTTGACAAAACATGTTTGCGCACATTCTCAGCGTGTCATTTTCCATAAAGTAGGCTATGCAACCACGGTCACCATGTGGTCAGGAAAACGTTGACCACAGCTTGTTACATCCCGCGTTCTATCGACTTTAGTAGTATAACAAGAAAAAAAATCAATTTCTGGCAGCTTCACAAGAGCGGTTCGCTTATCTTGTAAACGCAAACCTAAGGAAATGTTCGTTGTGCTGACAAATATTGTAAATAAAATCGATTTTAACATAACGATGATTTTCAGTCAAAATGTACTTGACCAAGATATCGACTGCTTAGATAAGACTAGCATAATTCTACATGTAAATAAGCAGCAGAAAAGTGTATTCAACACTTCATACATTCTTCGGCCGAACTTTTTGAAATTTAACCAAATTCTACCAAACTTACGTCTGCTTGATTTCCCTCATTCATCCTAGAAATGAGTCTATACAAGTACATGTACAAGAAATGAATCTTGGCAAGTCATACAAAAGTTTAACATCTGATGGACTTTATAGAGCTTTTCATATACAGTGCACTCATGATTTACTTCCAAAACTCGGCTTTGGCTACCACACCCCAATATGCATGGCACGTGCATGTATAAGTCAACACATCTCAACTGTTAAACAAATGTTTGTCCAGAATAACGCCCATAAAGCAATTAATTCTTGTCATCCATAAAGGAACGCTTATGAGTTTCTATTATGCATGCATGATAAAAACCGATGCATTAATTTCACGGAATCACCATAATATCCTGCATAATATTAATAGTGTGCGTGCGCAGACTTTACAATAAAAATGAACGAATCAATTTATGTGTGATGCATGAAGCTTAGAGCCATGCTTTAGATTTTTTAAAACCACCTTTTAGAAATAAATTTTCCAAAAAGATATTTACCGCGTCTGAATTTTTCCCGATATTTAAAGTAATTACATGTACTGTATGTATTTCTTGATTCGCATTTACAGTAATTTCATTCTCGTGTGAACTTTCAAGAATATTGGAAACATGTACTCGCCATACTGATCAAACACATGCGATTTTAAATAATAACATATTGTGATGACAACCATTTAAAACTAACAATAAAATTGTGTTATAGCTGTGATCCAAGTATGATCTCGTATTTTTATGCATGTTCGTAAAATGTTTCGACAGTCAATGCTTTATTAATTTTCAAGATACAATGGTCAATCTTATTTATTCTGCTACATGTTAGACATAGCATCTCAGTAATTATCACTGCGTTGCACCTCTGGGCAATTTAAAATCGAAAATGTGGCTCAAGCTGATTTAGTGGATAGACTGTTTGCATTTCAGGCTTACAGACTACCTGCAATCTCCCAGGGCCCTGTCACCATCAAGGTCTAATTATTCAGCTGGCCTCATCCATGCTCAAGATAAAGCCAGATTAATTAACAAAGATCTGCTTTTCGGAAATGGTAAAGTACTCGCCAGGAGAGCACTCAAGGTTTGAAGCCTCCTGGGAAGAAATTCATTTTTCTCCACTAATTACACTGAATGCCTCTCTGATCATATTAATTAGAAAGCATTGTTTAAGCTAAAATAACTTTAAATTCAGATTACAACAATCTTCGTTGCGAATCTTGGTACAATTACAGTCATCGTCATCAAACGTGTCAGGAAGTGAGCTTTATCATTGGGAGACTGGACTCCTCAGTCACTTCGTTGAGCTACTAGTATTCTACAAATTGTCAGATCAATTGTCATATTATGGCAAAACTATTCTACACATTATAAACAATCAAAAATCAAAGAATTGCCATTTTATTTAAAATGCCTTCTAAACAGATTGCAATAACAATAATGCATGTTTATAATATTGCGTATAAACACGTATCATGCTTGCCCATGATGTATTCTTTACCAAATCTAAAACATCTTCGAGTTTGAAAGAAAAACCATATTCAATCGCCAAAGCAAATAAATTTACCGAGAGCACAATTTTTCCACATGCTTTTCCTAACTTTTCGTGTTCAAGTTGAAAATTGCATCAACCAATAATGACTCGTATGAAGCAGAAATGGTGTTTGTTCACCAGGAAATCTCCGATACAGAAAACCTTATGTCTATCAAGATATTTCAACAAATATTTGCATTCATAAATGAAATAGAAAACCATTCCCTTCGCATGTTTGAGTTTGGCATATCGAATGAATAATTGATTAGTTCTGAAGGAACTGCAGAATACATAGGCTGGATTTCCCGTTTCCAACATATTCTCACTTCCCGAGAATTGAAAGCTTGGCATATAACATGTTCAACAGTGATTTTTCTCGCCTGATTATCGAAATGGAACATTGCAGAACTAAAGTTGAGTAAAAACATTAACAAGGAGAAGCTCTTTGAATAAACATGAAATGAGTGATAGGATTAAAGGTATTCGTAGTCCTTTAAGAAGCAAACTTGAATCATGTGAATAAAAGCGATGAATTCCTATTATTTGCTGCAATTTTGTTTTGTCATATGGAGTAAATCTTCAATCTGATGAAAATAATTCCATTTTTTTTCTTAAATTAACCTTAAAATGCCTGCTTAGGAGTAGTATGGAGAAGCCAACTCCTTATCTTTTAAAATATTGTTTATTACATTAACATGCACTTATGAGTTTATTTACAGAAATGTATTGACGCAATCATAGTTACATGCAAACTTTAAATGCATTTACCGAACTTCTGTACATGCGTACGCATTTGTTTTCAGTATGCGTTTCACGTATATTTCCCTAAAGACTTCAAGTGCATCTGCAGGTACAGTGTATTTGCATTTACATAGTCCCGATTCCGTAATCTAATCATCTTGAGACATATTTTGCAACGCATTGCAATCTTACAATTCAAAATGCAATAAATTTGCCTATGAAACATTTGTTACGAACTACTATAACATACATGCATGCATTTCGCAGAGGAAATGCAGGAAATTCACAGCATTGCATGTTGTCTCAAATTGTAATAAAGCCGCCGAAATCGTGTGCAAAGTATTTGGAAATGCACTTCCATTGTAATAGCCTGTCAAACTGAATTTGCATTACGAGTCCGTCGAGTATCTTATGATTTCTGATCTTTGTTGAGGTCCTCTTTGAAGAGAAAATGGCATATTATAAATTTCCCAAATAAATTTGCAATGCGGATTTCGGCTGAAGATTAAGCAACCTCTACGATAACCTTGGAACATGCTTACCGACAAATAGACAAACGCCGTGCATAAAAGAACATACTACGCTAACTCCATATTTTCCACATGAATTAATGGAATTACAGAAATGCAAGTACACTTAGGCAAACAAAAAACCGATTCTTGCAAGCAAATGTTTGCCATCAATACAAAAACAGAATATTTCTAAAAGTTGCTTGTACTTAACAAAAGCAATAATGTCAAGCCAAGTTAAAATGAAAGAGGTTATATCCAGTACCTTGGGTTTGATTTGAATATTAGACAACAAAAAACATCCATGCCACAACCCTGACAAAAATAAATTTACGTGTACATGTATGTTCCATGCACCTACAGCAGTTTTCATCTTTAACTTTTGATGCTTTATTAAAATAGTAGTCATATAAAATGCTTTCCACCAATTCTGACTGAATATGCCAATTCTGTGACTAAGCACCGTGATTTGAGAAAACGATAGTAAAGAATGTCATTTTACAAAAGGCCGTAAGGGTACGGGACAAGGTATTATTGACAAGGACATGGTAACTGAATTACATGGTTCCAAGTCAATTCTTTTGAAGTCGGAATGGACAAAGGAAAATGTGCAAGGCAACTCCTGGGTAAACATTATTTCCCGTATGCAACTGGATAATGGAGACGAATGAGTTCAGTTTGGACAGGTCAAGACAGAAAAAATCGATCAAATAACAGACAGAACCCAAATAGACAGTTTTATTGATGGCACCTTGTAGACACCTATGAAAGAAGATCGGAATAATACTGCCTACCGTGACTGTTTGATTGTCTATAGCCTAGCACAGAACCAATATTTTACCTGGATGTTATTACAGGATAGTCCGTGATAAAGCTTCCAATACTCCTTAGGGGAACAAGTTATTAAAGTGAAACTGTTTAGGGAAAATGTCGAAGAGCAATATAGGCCCCTACAGTAGGGGCAGACTTTATGAAATCGACATTTTGACAAATCGAAATATTATTATCGTTGAATATATTGCCAAAAATGTTTCGGCGTCAAGACGTTTTTATAAAAATGCATTAAACTCTACCAAGTTAGATGAAGATGCAACGCAATGTAAACAGAAAGGTTTCTTTATCTTCCGTTTGACGAAACATTTTCATTTCTTATTCAAACTATGACGTTTTTAGCAAAACGAGTGCATTGGAAACAGTTATTTGTCGCTCATAATCAAGTATGACTTCTGAATCATCATGGAAAGCCATATTCCACTTTCTGAGCTGCTGCAATTCGCCCACAAAAGCACTGATCACATTGCAAATTGCGAAATGGAAAAACTAAGAGTGTCGTTTCACCATCTTGAAACGCAGCTAAGTGAAAGCTTAAATATTTATGCCACATTTCCATTGTGAAACTGAAGTGAAGTGCATTCTTCCCGGCCAGTTCCACCTTAGCACTTTCTGAAGGAGAGAGAGGTAATTGCGCTGAAGGAACCTTACAATAAAATAGTAGTGAAAGGGATCTGAGAGAAAATGATATATCCACTTGCTAATGGCATCCATATCTCACTTTAATAATTCAATCTGAGACCATCTGAGCAAAAATTCAAGTTCAATTTGTAACGATGATGCATTTTAGTTTCCAGAAGTCGAAAAACACTTCGAGGAGCAATACATTCCATAGGGTGTTTCCAGAAATTACTTCCATAAAGATAGCTTGTTTGAACGACAATTTCATTAATATTTTGTTGATACTTTTTGGTAAAATGCCTAGGTTTATGAAACTTTTTGTCATGTCCAATGTTCAAATTAAAGTCACATGGCATTTTTTACTCCATCTTCTGGGTGGGTGCCCAAAATCAACGGTTGCAGCTTCCAACAAAGTCGCCAATTAGACGTTTAGGAAAAATGCGACTCAGCATGCATTTTCATCAATTTTCGTTGCTGCCAGGCAAAAAACCCATTTTGACATGCTGGCAAGCTCGTTTCAAGAAAATAATGAGTCGGTGAACCATTGTGGTACATTATTGTGGGAGAAACGCAGTAATATCAGTTTCAAATTGCACTCAGAGGCTCATTAGGTGAGGCAAAATGAGTGCGTTGAGTAAGTTTCGTGGACCTTTTTCAAATATTAAGCCAGTGCACGCATGTGTCATTGAGCATGAGGTCTCTCATCAAACTGAGTGCAGCACCCACAAAAATAGAAAAACAAAATTCATCAAAATTTCTAGTCTGCTGTACCGATATATACATGTAGCTAACTGGCATTAATTTAGTGGAAGGAAATGTGACGTATAGAGCCAATAATTTAAAATGCAATTGTTATTGGATTTACGAGACCACAATCTGCTACACTAGAAACACTCAGGTTAACCACATATGCATGTAATGTGTATTTTGCTTGTTGAAAAGCAAATGACAGCATCATTTTACATGAAAATAAAGCGACGCCTTTCCATATTGATAACCATTGTATTATTACCACGGTAAGGATTACGAATTCATTCACAGCATTTATACAGTACATGTATAGTTTTTATTAGTCAGCAAGAATCCTATTTAGAAAATTAGAAGCTCAGCTGAACTGTTGGAGACTAAGGTTATTCTTAAATGTAGAAATTCAAAAGATTGGTCCAAAAAGCAATAATTATACACCGCTTTATGTAATTCTCTGCATTTTCTTAGAATGAGGAAAGCCAATTTGTTAGCTGAGCAAAGAATGAAAATCTTAGACATCATTCTAGAAACACAGTGCAGGAAGTGCGGGAGTAATCAAATTAGTCAAAAGTAGACCATTCAAAAAGGCAGAATGATTTGATGGCAAGTTGGATCACACTAGAAGAAGATTGCAACTTGAGTTACATCTTTGTCGTTTTAAATAAGCTAAATATAACACATACATGAAAAGTATATTATAACAACACTGTAGACTGAGAAATAATCAGTCGCAAAGTGATTAACTGTTAAGCACAGAAACAGAATGAGCACAACATTAAAGTCTAATTGCAGTTTCTTTCACTGAACTTCCAACCACCTCTCGAGAGGGAGTATCAACGTCGAATCAACAGAAAACCCTGAAGCTATAGCTATTCTGTTTTTTTTTCTTTCCATCAGGAAATCTGAATCCATGCATGGATATGCAATGGCATCATTAGCATCAAGTACTAAAGGAAAAAGCCCGAAGACGCAATATAATAAACAGTGCACTTTTAGAGGTAAGCTGGAGTAAAAGTGCCCCAATATAAACTCCAGCGTGAATTCAGACTGCGTTTACACACTTAAGAGCTTTCAAAGATAGCTATAACCTGTTTATAAATCATAAAAACTGGTTATACAGTTTAATAAGAGCACTTTATTCCGGGTTCCGAAATCCTATAAACATTTACTTACTTTATTTAAATTCAACAATATAAACGAAGCATAAAAACAAATTTAAGAACTGTTGAACTCGACCAGTATTTTGATATCTTGAAAATGACAATCGGTTTTCCTGTATTCAGTAATAAAACAGTCGAACGTTGTGCTTAACGTTGAGCAGTAAAGCTAAAAAAAACCGGAGAAAAATATGTCTAAAATACTAGAGCTATAAATGCATTCCCAAAATGGCCACAAATGTATGCAGATCAACTAACTAAGCTCCAGCACCAATCTGTTCAAATAAATTCTAAAACATGTTTATAAAATATACATGTATACTGGCAATGAAAACTTTCCGCAAAGGATGTTTCTGCTTGCTAATATTTTGTTTTATACCTTCTGTATAGGCTACAATAAATATTAAAAATAATTGCTTTATGAACATACAGTAAAGGCTAGAAAATTTTTCAAACTTATTAAAATTTCAAATGAAGAATTGTTCATAAACTTGTTGCTTGAAAATCTTAAGAAAAGCAATTTGTAAATAAGGTTAAGCTTGCGTCTTACAATTATGCATCAAAATGGAAGCGCATGGAGGAAATGATAAATGGATCTACTTAGTCAACAACCATATTATTTTCATTACTATGCCTCCATTAATAACTCATGATACTTTTTCGACGGCCTTGGCGACGAGAAAGGCTAATAAATCTTTTTATAACACTGAAGTTATTACGGGGTGAAATTTTCTTAAGTAGAAATTTAAATAAATTGAGTTCCCACACGGCGGGTGATCAATCTCAAAGATGGCATTTCAATTAATATATAGGTGTATACAGTAAACCCTCAACCGAATTATTAATAAAAGTACACAACGACTAACCTTTTTTACCAAAAGGTACATGTAATTGTCACTAAATGCATTTAAGACTAACATGTCTCAACATTCACCAAAAAGACTGCAGGACATAGAATGTGTTTTCAATTGATAAAACCATTTATTCAGTTTATGAAACGTGCCTTTTCGATAAAGTAAATTAATATAGACGAAATCAATGTATGAAATTCTTTGGTGTAAGCATGGACACGCTATGTGCCGCTAACATCTGGTGAACGAAATTTCATTTGAGTAATACATGCACTGTATTAAAGTCATTAAAGTCATTATATCTTGCGAAGTAAATAACGCCGTCCATCATAAAAAACTGTTTTCAGATAAGTATAATTGAATATCCAAAATCCTTTGATGAAAATCTAAAATGACGCCATTATAGCCCGGAACTGGTATTTCACGTACTTATTTTTCCATTTCAATTAAATATTAATATAAATATGCTAGAAAACGGATAGAATGAGCTCTGAATGACAAATCAACAAAATTCGGATGCAATCTGCTGCATAATTTACTGCGGTTTTGGGCTTACCATCGATTTTCTTTTAATTTTGCTTGGTTTTCAACTTACTTTAGGAACCATACAGCATTCCCAAAGCTGCATTATAGTCCAAATAAATAGACGTAATGATATGTTTGGGAGAATGACAAATTACAAGCTATGTGAGTCCAATAGCTATTGACTATTTTCAGAACAATACAGTCGAAGTACCAATTTCAAGTGCTTTACTATACAATATTTTGGGCTGTAAATCGCGGAAAAAAATAATTACAAAGCTACATTTTTAAATTTCCCATGCATTAAATAGACTTGTACCATGTTGTAGCAACAAGCATGTCGACGAAGGGAATGCCTTCAGAAAGCCTAGTGCGCGGTACAATTCAATATCTCAATTTCTAAAGAAACATCAACTTTGCAAATGGATTGAATGGCCTTTTAATTCGTCTAAACACGCGCTAATTAATTATTTAAGAAACGGACAAAAAGGAGTTAACAATTCATCTGTCGGTATTCTTTAAGCCCGTTGTGGCTAACCGAGATGCTGAGTTTAATTTAGCAATTAACTCGCACAAATTAGACCAATAGGGCATTGCAAAGCCAGCATAGTATAAAAAAGATGTCTTTAAAGTTGAGCTCAAGCGCCAACTATGGCAAATTTTCAGAACAATACCTTGGGCAAAACCTTACAAGTAATGAGCATTTTCACTGAGTTTGCGGGGCAACTGAGTATACACTTAAGAATAAGACTGAACACATAAGCAGAGAAAAACATAGCTATCTACATGGTCATGCAGGTGTGCTAGTCAATGATAAAACAAATTTGTCAAAAATATGAACAACAGTAACATTCAATATATACTGTAGATTAACTGTTAGCCGATTCATCCGAGTAACAGAACCTTATTCATAATGTCTTAGGCAGAAAATTGCTAGGCAACACCTTAATTAGTTGGCTACATGTACAGTATTTTGTTCGATGTTATTGGTGACAATTCGCGTTTTAATTAGCATTAAAGTAAGTTTAGTTATGGCGTCAACCGGGTTAATTAACAGGCCATTATTTTCATTCCACTGCCTGGGAGGTAACTACACCATGTGCCTTTCTGTCCCCCTTGGTTATGCCCTCGGTGAAGGCAGCGATATGATTTTCATTAATGTTATGTTGTTCGTGACTTATTCAGATAAACATCTCGTTGCGATAGTAATTCATCATTAATTCCAATAATACCCACGTGTCGTACATAATTTGCGCTAAAATGAAAGTAATGTAAACGGAGAAAACATACACGCAAACCTATAGGGATGGCAGCTTAGAAACCGTAGCTAAAAATCGATGACTACCTTTTCTGCTTAAGGATTAAGAAGCGATTAATTACGATAAATTTTCGGCGCTAGCAATAAGTTCATGCGATAATTACAGGCTGGGATTGGCAAATAGCGCAGGCATTCTAAAGTTAATAAATGGGAAAAAAGAAAACTCGACTAATTTATCTGACGCAATAAGCTTACATTTAAGCTTATGTGCAACGAAATGCATTTTTCATCGAAATAACCCAACTGCATGGAGTTCTTCCGAGGCAAAAGCTTATAGGCTGATGCTTTTGTCTCGTAAGAATTAAACTAAATTACTCATTGCGCATTTGGTTTTGTCTCGTATAACTTATCAGTAAAAAAGGACTAATTCGATTTCAATGAAAATAATTGCGCTTCTTCTCAAATTTAAGTCGGAAATGCGTCTTACATGTATCTCGAAAGAAGGCATAGCGAATATTGCATTCCTGCGATTGTATTTTAATTACGTTGCCTTTAAGAAAACACTTTACGAAAATAGGGCTTTAATAAGAGTCAACTAAAGGAAAAACTTGTAATGAAATTATTACTGAACAGCTGATTTTCGAGTATAAAAAAGAAAAACAACGATGATAACAATTTGGCATCGGCATGTTATTACAGCAAACACGAAGATAAATATGCTCGGTGACCCAAATTTGAAATTCCATGCAGTAAAAATGATCAATAATTCTGAAGTCATTATACAAAGGAAAAGTCAATTTTCTCAAATTTTCTTCAGAAACTATTTGACTAAATGACTGTTTAAAACTTGAATTTTAATAATACTGGACGAAGGTGGTTATCGGAACAATTCTGATAATTTTGTATAGTACTGTCTCGAGCTGTCAATAGTCACCCATGTCGCATTGGGTGCTGAACAATTTCTTGGCAGGAAGCTGCCAAAAATCGATAACAGAACAGATAAACGTCCAAAAGGACGTCTAATATTTAATGGTTCGTTTGGTATTTCAGCATACGTAATTAAGGAAAATGTCAAGACGCAGGAGACATATTTGGGATATCAATACGATCGACTGCACAAATGGAGAAAAGACTTCCTGAAAGAAACTCAGATAATGTCGATAAAAACTGGCAGTTAAATTACCGATAAAATAGCAATTTTTACCCTATCTGAATTATGGCAGCTTTTGTACATATGCCAAATCGATTTACTGCGTAATCATGTGTTACCCATTCTGATAAAAACTGTGCATCTTCATGGACATTATCTCGAGCCTGCCTACTTTTCTTAAGAATTCTTGATCAGATCGCCAAACTTTGTGGTTGTCCAAAAAACGATGATTTCGTGTTTATCACAGAGCGCACTTTTACGTGATCAACAAAATAAAAGATGATGATTGATAAGGACCAAATCATCATCATTTTCTCTTTCGTGCACGTACATGTTATCTCCCAAGAGTGGTTGGTGGAACTGCCAACTACTCCTTGTTTATTGCACACTCGCCCTTCACAACCGGGTTGGCACATCTTGAAAGAAAAACAAATTCAATATGAAGAAATGTACAATTTTTTCATGTACATGTATGTCAGAATCAGCAAATAGATATATGTTATCATATAAAGTTTTCGAGAAATTCGCATCATGCCTATTTCATCCATATACATGAATGTACAAGCAAGACGTTGGACGATAATCGCTTGCCAAATGCTTATTTGAAAAGCCTGTTGCTGAGCTCCTGTGTTGCATTTTACAGTACCCCGTCAAATGGCAGTGGTAATGAGCCAATGATTGGTTTACAGCAGAAAAATTCCATTGAGATAATCAGCGAAATGGCTCATTGACTTGCATGATTAAGGGACTGAAAAGGGCTGTGTCAGCAATACGATTAGCCGTTATACATGTAAGCTAAGTTAGTCCTGAACGAAAGTTCATCTTTGTCAATTCCCCAGTTCAGGTTACCTGGTGGGACCAAAAACGCATTTTCCTTTGGATCATTTTAAGAGTCCTTTTTAGCACTTGATGTTCTTTCACAACAACCCTTCCAAGAAAGGCCAGGGCACTATTCCACAACGGTGTGGAGTTGTACTTGTAGAATGTAGAGGTATGAAGTAATACATACAAATGTTTATACTCCCCAAAAAATATTCTGCACTTCTGTGTTATCTTACCTTACAAGTACGTCAAATCGAATGGTAACAGTTACGAATAATTACAAGCTATTTGATATTTATTGGTGGAACACAATACATTACTTCAAGCCCATACCTTTGAAACTTGTACACCGATACATGTGAACGTATGTGGAAATGGATTAAGGGGCAGGTATGAAACAACTTTGGCAGTCAGTAAATTGCAAACTGTCTCGATTAAAATACTCACCAAGTGTCTGGTAACATCAGAAAAATATTAGAAAATTCACAGCCAAATTTGAAAAAACTAAGCATTTTTAGAATTTATCTCAAACAATCTGCCAACAAGACTGCATTAAAGATAATTTTTAACTCATAAATCAAAGAAAATAGCTAGTATACATCTAAAGCAAGTTTCTGTCTTTCATGAACGTACAGAATTCACCTTCGATCTTCGAAATCTGCATCCTTTCAGTATAAGACGATTAAACGTTCGCACAGCTACACAATGGTGCTTCTCTGGCTCGTAAAATCAATCTTGTTTTATCGAGGCAAGGGTTCTTTGCATTAAAATCGTTCAAAACGAAGTCTGGCCACCGCATGCAGCGTTGGGCTCAGCATGGCGTATTTTCCAGAGTTGTCTTACGTCATTTGCATCGGTTGTCACTGGCTTTGTGTCTCCACCTTTGGAATTCCCTTCTAATACTCGTAATTCTTGTTCAGACAAGGCAACCACAAAGGGAATTTGGATCCCGGCGAACCCGCACAATAGCTGGCAAGTGCACGCCTTCTCAGCGCTGTGTGTGCCTCACAATACTATCATTGTCAAGAAAGAGCTTTAAACGATGGCTGGAAAAGCAATTTTCTGCTTTACACAGTTGAGGAAATAGCGCTGATAGGCACAGAAGAGAGATATATGTCGCTGCCAAGGATTAGTCATCATTCAACGTTTCCCAGCCCGAAAATCCCATTACCTACTCCAAAAAAACACGCGAGATAAGCTTTTCCGACACATTCTTCTTGGCATTTAAGTTTAATTTGAACGATACCTCAATGAAGGTATTATCTTCCGCTTACAATATTGAATTTTACCCTTTCGTGAGTTATATGATACTGTAAATACAGATTCTGTCGTTTTTTTCTCCCAATGCCTTCTTCAGCTTTCCTCAGTCTCCCCTACTCATTCATCTTCTCCATCTTTTCGCGCTTAAAACTTGGGTATTCCAGCCCTAGAACATTTATAACCTTACAATGGTCTTCTCTTAACAGCACATAGGCTTGGCTTGGCAGCTTGCGAATTGTTCTGTTTTTCCTAACCTCCATGTGTATGTAACATAACCTGCCCTAACATAACTTATAACCAATAGCTATCCAACTAATACTGTTCTACTATGTACAGTGTACCATTTGAATATCCTAAAATCAGAGTTATCTAATATTTACCTTTAATGAAGTCCTTACTGATAAAAGTTTAGTAAGAGAAAAACAAAGTTCATTATGTTGCGAGAAGTCCGAATGAAGGCTAAATTTGTAGTCTGAATAATATGTCTGCAAATTAATTACCAAACTCGCCTTCAAAAAAGCAGCAAAAATACAATACGCCATGTATACTGCATTCATTACACTGCCATCTTTTGGAACGTTTGACGTTTAGAGGATTGGTGCGTAAAGCAAATTTAGTGAACGACTGCTCTAGTGAAATACTGGACAGTCCTGATGCATAATGGATGTAATTTCGTGGTAATTCCCGGGATCATGGGTTTGTCGTGTCCAATAAATTAAGCAAGCGTCTACTCCTTTATCGCCTGCGATGGACGGTTGCCCATCCGGATTCGTAAATCACTCCAGTAATATCTGATCAGCAAGATTGTTCTAAACCGCCAGCACTGGGAAGGCACGAGATTTCGAAGGATTTATCAGGGTCTGCCACGAGGGAGCCATTCCTGAAGATTTGATGATATTTTAACATTTTCATGGCTTTCTTCATTAATGGGTGGAGGCTGGAGAAAGATGAGGGCGATTCAACGCTGTCAAAAGAATGGTTTCCCACCGAGGTGGAATCAACGTCACTGATGTAATTGAACATTTCGTGCGAGCTGATCAATGAATTCATCTAGTCAGCTGGTGGCATTGTGTGGATGCTATTTTGTGGCATCATCTGTATCTTAATCTAGCATGGTAATAGGAAAAGCTGACGCAACGACAAGCATAAAAAATATAAAATGGGGGAAAGGTGACGTCATTACGCAGCTTCGGAGCATCATTCTGGCATCAAAATCGATTACATAACCCAATTAAAGTCTGGTGCAATAAAGAGAAAAAGTCAATTAAACTGGCAAAACCAAGCAAATTTGCAGTAGAGTATAGGAATTTGTATGCAGCGTTTGTTCCCTATGCAATTAACACGTACACATCAAATAGAAGGTGCTGAATGACTGACTACCATGTAATGTATACAGCTTTATATCCTCTTCATTTCATCCGCATTGAAAGTATTTATGCAACACGTTTTATGCACATGTACATGTAAATATTGACAATCCCTTCGACTATGGAATGTTAACAGAAGCTGGGTAAAACCGAACTTTGTTCAGCACCACACGTTTTGCTGTTACTTGCTTTCGTTATTTGTTCAGCTCGCCAACTCCTACAGGGCCAAGTCAGTGTAATTATGCAGTTAAGTCCCAAAGGGTAGTTATCTCAACACAATTATGAAAAATAATTGCGCTATTAAAATAACGTACACGCAATAATTCATGAGTGGTGTCCCATCAGAGGATCTTTAAGTCAATTATTCAGCTATTTTAACAGCAACAAGTGTTAATGGCATGGCAATGTGGAACGTGATGCCAATACCATAAAAGGGCCCATGAAATGCCAGAGCATCATGAGACCATTTGCTAATTAGATGCGTGATGCAATCAAAACGACAAAACCAATTTACCTAAAAGCTTCTGTCAAATTTTCATTCCGAAAAAAAGACTAGTCCACAGTTGAGATGACTAAATAATCCATTTGCAGATAAAGCATTTGCCGACAGACAATTTCCAATAACAGACAAGAGTGACACAGTCTGTCATAGTTGAATGCATCAAAATTAGTTCCATAATTTGTTCAAATTACTTCCACTACAAGAAAATGTAAACTCAGAGAAAGTTTATTAATACATTAGTTGCTTTGTCCATTATTGTTGCACACTGCCATCGATTTGACGCTATACATGTAGTCAATACATGTACTAGATAAGTAAGCTTAATATGTTCTATTGTTTTTAATAACCTGTCATGTGTCAAGAGTTTCTGAGAGAATGAATTCAAAATTAAACTGCCTTATCCATACCAGAAATCAATGGATTCGAAGTGGCTGTAAGTGTACGAACTTGTTTAACCATATCTCATCACAATTCTTTGCTGTTCTTTACTAAGCTTATTTCGGACACTATTCTGAAGGCGAATTAATAAATTAACAGCACCCATAAAAGTTTTAATTGAGAAAGTTTAATTTGACATTACATGTTACTGTACATGTAACTAAGAATAATAATTTTCGTAGGGAGTAGCCATTTGAAAACATATCATAAGTGTGAATATATCATATTGCCATTTAACATATGAAATGCCCTTCAGTTGATACGTATTGAATGTTCTTCGTGCATTTTGCAGCTGAAGGGTGCGGTTGATATTTCTATCCCCTGAGGTGCATTTGCTATCCAAATAACTTCCACATAAAATAAAAAAGCTTGGTGTTGCTACATTGAGTATATACATGTACAGTGCATATATCCAAATGCCGAAACTCTATAAATTCACATTAAAAGGACATAAAATTCTAATCTAGTTTACAATTGTTCACGTCTCTGGTATCTTTTAAGAGAAGCAGTTATTGCTGCAATGAAAAAGTTCAATTCAAAAGAAGATCGTAAACTTACCAAAGTGTTTCTCAGAAAGACGGCTCACAGCCGCTCAGAATACCGAGTAACCCTTGCCTCGAAATGCGTAAGTCAAATATAAAAAGCGATTTTACATTTGCGCATGATTTAGGTAAAACAACGCTTCGTAACGTTGCATAACAAACCATAAAACCTTCATGCATAATATCGAATTGGAATTGCCTTTTTCATAAATTTTAAATATACCGTAGACATAAAACATTTCTGATGATATTCATATCGTCTCGGTAATCTTCATACGCAATAATTTACATGACTTTTGGAATCTCCATGCGACGTGGGCGTCATAAATTGCAAGCAATGTACTCAAGGATTAGCTTCCATCTTGAAGGGTTCCACATGCAGTGGTCCAACAGAGAACGAATTTTTGAGGCCAGCTTGCTAGCCCTCCAGCCATCACTGACCGGAAATATAATTCCAAACCACTACTTCGGCCTTTACAAAGAGGGTTCGCAGCAGTGACGTGAAATGCCAGGAAATCAATTTTTGATGGAGGGAACATGAACGGGCACCACCATGTACAGAGTACTAGCTGTGAATTTCCTGTATGTCAAAAAAACACGGAATTGCTTAGCAAATACACTTTCACGATGCGCACACCCATTCTGAAGCCAAAATCAGATCAGTGATTTATTGTTGGTGCATGAGGTGCCTGGCGCAGCGCACACTATTTGAAAAGTTTTCATGTTTGCTTGTCAAGTGTCATTTGGGTTGAAGATGAGTTGCACAACACGACCACACATGCAGCAATGTTGTTATCATTCACATTTCCTGTCAAAATGCGCTTCAAAGTATGCCCAGAAATAACAAGGAATAATTCCAAAAAAAAAATTTTTTGGATATATTCGAAATCTCTATTGTAGTAGCTAGGCCAATTCCACGTGGTATTCTTTTAGGCAAACTCAAACAAGTTGTTCTGTAGCGTATTACTTTCATACCACCTTACTTGTTATACCAATTCTGGCATACATCATAAAGTTAATAATTTAAAATATTCAAATACGCTTATACTCATCAATGGCCTAACTTATTTTTTAGCTCATAGTCGCTTTGGTGCTAAATTTCAGAACAATTCTTGGTGCGTGGTTCTCTGGCGTAAAAAACAGCTACCAAGCCATTATTTCTTGAAAGAGACAAAAGCGCATTTGCAGTTTCAAATAAGCGCACTAGACTGACTAGACAACAAAAACAGCAATTTTGGCGGAAATAAAAAGGTAATGGAGCCAGGAATATGGTCTACATGCAAAGTTTCATTTAGCGCACATCATCTCAGAGGCAATTACATTACCAATTTATTCGATCTGAATCCTGTTAGTCTGTGGAAGCTTCATTCGCGTGGTGGATGCATGCGAAAACCACAAATAAAAAATTATTTATTCATTACATAGACCACATAAATGCGATGTAAATACGAGAGAACAGAATCAGACCTGATAAATAATTCAGTGTATTTACATAAAAAAGAGAGATGCTTATTTGAGGAGATTTCGAAAACGTTGCAATTTCCTCACGCCAAATTGCAAATTTCTAGTTTGAATGGATGGAATAAGAGTTTGGAATTCAACGACCTGAATTTTTGTCCATACAGGACTCAAACACATTGGGTGATAAGATTTGGAAGGGCAGTCTCGCTCAAGTGAATCGTGTCAAGCAGTCCAATCTAGATTGAAATCTTCAAATCCAATGTTCATTTCCGCTTTCACTCCAGCATTGTTCTTGATTCGTAGTTTTTTTCCAGTTTAGCACCTCTTATAACACCTTCCAAAGGCTTTTTGGTTAAATTGCAAAACACCGTCCACCACTGTCTAAAATTTTGCTATAAATTTTGCGACATTGACGTTGTTCAATGTTTGCCTCAAAGCATGTACACTGCAAATGCATATTTTCGATGATTTTGAATAATTATTCCAAAAAATATTTTGGGACAAAGAATCGCATTATAGCCACATGTAGACATCATTGTGAATACATACATGTATGGACAAACTGTACACGAATACAGATTCAAATTTAATGACTATCCTACCTTTCTTGGAAAAACAAAAGCTACTGCATAGTATGCGATAAAGTATTTTTCAATTTTATCGAGCTTGCGTGCTCCAAGTAATTGCGACCTGTGGGAACAATGAAAAAATTCAAATCGGTTCTATGCGGCTTTACAAGGACATCGAAACAGGATATTATGACCATAAACTTGGTGCTATCTCTCAGTAGCCTCTGGAAACTGTATGCTGCACTTCCAGTGCGGTCAATAAACGAAGCCTCATCGACCGATTAGTTTTTACAGTCACATCTCTGTCAAACTTGCAACCTTAGAACATGTAACGTTGCCAAGGCCTGAAACGCCTTACGTGTGGCTGTGGTTGATCCAAGATTTTACGACCAACTTCTTTTCCGAAACTTCCAGTAAATTAAGTAAACTGCACCGCGTACACGTCCATATTGGATTTCACGGGCATCCAGAATTGAAGACACTTTTGAACACCTACAATTTCTTCTACAGCACGTCTGTTTGCATCACAAGAAAAGGAATCTGCAACAGCACAAGGACTAGTTGTGACGTTTTCCTAACGAATTATACATTTAAAAGAATTTTTTTAAATGCAGGTTTCCAAAACCTACTATAGTGTAGTCCTCCAAGTGCGAACGTGAAATGGAAAACGAAAAGAATGGGGAACGAGAACAATATTTCACGTGACAAAATGTCTTGGAATTGATATTGTCTTAACTCTTTTTATAGGGAGCATGCTATTCGGTTTGCTCATTCTTTAACGACCAACGGTACTTAACTTTTCACATTAGATAAATGTCACGTGATGCTTCAGCATGCCAGTGAATTAGCAACAATGAATTTCCCCGTGGTATAATTAGGCTTTCATTGAGCAAAATTAAAACTTCCATTGCTAAGATACAGCTCATGAATAGCAATCTCCAGCTGGGCTGTATTAAACCCACAAGCTGCAATTGAATAAGGGCTAAGTGAATTTTTTCATTCAAATTTGATAGAGCCTCGAGAATTCCTCGATTTGCCATATTGGAAAATGAAATCCCACTGTTTGGCTTTTCAAGGCTCCATTAGACTGATATATCGAACATTGGTTCTAACGCAGGAGAGCATTCATTTATACCGAAAGGCTATTTGAGAAAGCAAGCAAATGGACAAATTGGCACCAGTTTAGCACACAGAGCGTAATTAAATGCTAGCTGACCGGCAATCTTCTATCACTTTTTGTTGAACTTAAAGGGAAGCGAAGACTTGAATGAAACCTATGAGCAGACGCACAAAAAACCAGAAAATTGAGAAAGTGCGGAATTTCTTGTGTGAACTTTCGCCAGCTAGATGGCATAACTCAATTAATACAGTACGAAATGGGGCAGAATAACCACATAGAAACCAGATGAGTGTAAATTCCTTGCAGGTGGTCCTTTCGATTGGCAATTACTGGACCCGAAATGTTGCAACCAAGCGGCAAATTAGATGCCACTTGCAGTTTTTGTCTGAACTCAAGTACTTGCAAGGCCGAATCGAGCTACGTTATAACTATTAAGTTTATTTCCTAAACTAACCAGACCTACTTTTGTATTGCTTAACATCAACGAATATTTTAGAGAATATTCTAGGAAAAACATTCACCATAGTTGATTATCTGACATGAACAGTGTATATTTTGGAAACATGAATGCAAGTATATCTACATGTATACTTGCATGCATGTCAATTTAAATTGTCAAAAACGCCATTTTGTATAAACAAGATGGCTATACCTAGAAAACGATGAGTCTAGTAAGCTTCACCCAGTTCAATATTGCTGCATCAGGCATAGACAGGTGGATATTTTATGCAAATTTTGAATACTCGACGAAACCCGAATTTGCACATCTTATCGTGTTGCAACGGCCAAAAAAGGAGTAGCTTCATAGCACATGCAGAAGCAAAACTAACTGGCATTCAGAACCAGTAGTGGTTACTGCGCTTCAGATTAGCAGAGCTGCAAAATTTCAAAGCACAAATACTGGACGCAGCTGCGTGAAATGGTTTTGTTAGGTGGCAACTTTGTCAGACGAGTGCCACTAGAGTTTCGCAAGCTTGGCAAAGCCTTCAAAGACACCAAGCTTTGCCATTGAACAGACAGTATAAAAGCAGAGGAACTGAACGAAAACATCTTCAGAATCGTAACTTCGCAAGCAGAGCACGATGGAATACAAAGTTGCAGTTACCTTTTTTTTATATCCGCCGTCTTGGGCGTCCTGTGCCAGAACCCGGAAGTCAGTCCCAGCATCTTGACACAAATCTTCCAGAACATCGCCATCAGGACGCTGTTGTACATGGACGTCAAAACCCCGAAAACAGCGATGAACCTTCGCAACGAGCTGTCCAACTTGTGCGCCAACGTCCACTATAACTTAGACTCCACGGTGACCACTGGTCTAAGGCTCGTTGACCAAGAATGTACAACTGCAGAAGAGTCCGCGCTGTGGTTCCGACCCATATGAGAGGGCTATATCACCATCACCACCACGGTGTCCCCTTGCGTAGGAACCGGATTCGCAGTTGGCGCCATGGTCATGACTGGGGACTGGTGCGACCCCCCAGTGAGCAGCTATTCGCACCATTTCGCTGTATTGGACAAGCGAGATTACTTCTGGTTGCAGCAACGAGAAACTGGACTTTGCATATCAGGTGGCCTGTACCATAACTGTACCCTAACTCAGCAACCGTGCAGTGACAACAACGCCGCCCTGAGATGGAGGATTTGCAACCCAGAGACCGGAAGGTGCTGGCCAACCGACGTGCCCACTGGTACACCAGAAAACCAACTAACTCCAGCAGCTACCTTGGATCTTTAAATTCAGCCAAGCAACTGTGATCTTTCTGTAATTTATTCCCAAAATCAAGCATTGCTAATGTTTTCCAACGTTGCAATTGTCAATGGGCAAAAAATATCTAAACAGGTGTGGTCCAATGCTACTTTCCCATTGGTCAATGACACCCAATACATTTTATAGTTCAGAAAATCCAGAAGGACACAACTTAGTTTTCTCATAACTGATTGTCAAATACAATACTGGAGCCCCTTGATATCACCAAGCACATTATTCACACAGACTGATTGTAAAAGCTGTATGATAGCAAAATAAATATTCAATGCACGGGTTACTTGCAATTTTACTATAGAGTCGTCTCAAATAATGCTTTGAGATTCAGTCCATTATTATTAAATGTGCTATCGTGCAAGTGTATTTTACACTGCATGTACAGTTTTTGAAAAGTTGGTCTAGCCAAAATGGACTATGACCTACCTGCATTCAAGCAATTCAATTGTCTTACAACTATTTATTCGAACGAATTTCATATACATTCAAGAAGTAAGATAAACTTTTCCAAATATTGGATTGTTTCTGATTAGCATACCGCAGAAATTGAGAATGTTGGCAAACTTACCCCACTTTTTGTTTTCTGGCCTTTTAGGTATTTAACAAGTCACGGTTTAACAAGGTAGATGTTGGACCTGCAAAGCATAAAAAGTGTGTTATTAATTATAACAATAACAATTTTTAAAAAAATTAGAAGTTTTTGTCAAATGAACAATTTCTTAAGAAAAATTGAAGAAATCTCTTTTTATTGAATATCTTTTATTCTCAGAAGAAAAATGTGACTTAAATGACCAAGTAATATTAATGTGTCGGTCATTAATTTTAATGTATCGAGGAATATACAATTTGTAAAATTATTCAATCAAGTTTTGGACCAAACGTAAAGGTAGAGTCAATTTAAAACTTAAAATTTAGTAGATTTATAATATATTTTATTAATTTTGGCGAATACCTCCTTAACTTGCATAGTTTATATTGCTATATCCACATATACATTTAAATGCAAAAGCTTGCTTTTGTTCTGTGGGACACGTTAATACCAAATTCAGCTATTTTTTTAAACATTTTAGCTAGGAGTGGCCGATAAAAGTTAAACTATGGATTTTACAATCAATATTTCATCAAGTTTGATACCACAACACGTAGCTTACAGGATCGTCAAGTGCTCATATTCCCATTCGTTTAATGCGCCACAATTTATTCCATGGTAGGAAAAAATGGCGATTGCATTAAGGCCAATCATCGTAATTCGTAAAGCTAGGTGGAATAACAGTCTGCAAACCGCCCTTAAATTTTTTCTGCGAAAATGATTGATGACAAACCCGTCGAAGAAAGCATGTGCTGCTTGAATGCTAAAACAATAAGAACACAAAAAGTTCTCTAAGCAAAATATATCAGAAGGAAGATATGTTCTGTATATTTTCAAGAAAAAATTCTATTTGACATGCTCGTCACATAGACGGATTTCCAGTTCTTAGATCCTTCCTCCAAAATCTAATCTAAGAGGAAAAGCCTCTGCAGACACTGCCGCAACACCGACGCTTGCCAGCCTCAACATTCTCACAGCATCGTCGCCTATGATTATCCACGAATCCCGAGGCGCCATCAGGATTACGTATCAAGCATCTGTATATTTATTGAGACCACGAAAAATAAAAATCAATAGAAAACATGCAAGCACCACCAGCACTCTTGGTTTGTCATTGACACCGACCATGTAACAACACCACTACTATGTTGCAAAAATGGAGAAGACGTGTCAGCAAAGGACCAATCGCAGCTTAGCGTTGCACAAGTGAACAGTTTTGCAGCACAATAAGCAAAAATCTTTTTTTAATTGTTGCTGTATAGGAATCACTCAATAGCTATATATAATATTGGATGATGGAAGAAATTCTAAGCAGGATGTTGGATATTAATCATGGAGAACTTTGATAGAGTCAAACATTCCAAAGATTGATAAACACTTTCAATGAATATCTGAATGTCATAGAGCTTTGCATGTACTATATCTATAAAGCAAGCTGACTTGCACTGATAATAAGAAATTCGCTGCAGCATTTCTTGATTTGTAAGATGCATGTAAATTTTGTATATTTAACCGCATTGTCCATTTGTGCGTTTTATTTTCTCGCTTAATTGATTTGTTTCCGAGTCATGGGCTTCGAGCATTTCTGTTTTCTAAATTAAAAGTAAGCATTCGAGATACCGATAAATACACACAATAGACGTGAAGGATTAATACGAATGGCTACATACAAAGAAATTGAATGCACCACGAAATAAATTACCTCAATATCCTTATCCCAAGTGCGCCTATTTAAAACCCGTAGGACTATTGTATATCTAACAGCAGCTTTTTATAACAAGATTTGCACTTTATTTTTATTTTTTTTTCGTTTTCCGCATTCTAGGATATAGACTCAAGCAAGCTATATCGATTTTTCCACAGCCTCTCAGTTAAGGTACATGTACATTGTGGGTGCAGAAAGCCTGCAAAGGTGTGTGTAAAACTGCGCTCAGAAGTTTAAAAATAAAAACCTAATAAATTAGCAAGTGAGAGAGAAGCAAAGCAAATTATGAAGTTGATACATGTATCTTAAAGTGGAGTAAACCATAGGGAGCTTCAAATTGCTCACGCAATGAAAAAATATTCACAACACAATTAAGTAAGTGCAAGATAGTTTACCTGAGAACTGATGTAGTTGAAACAAGATAATGGGAGTCTCCAGTGAGCTGCAGACGCTGTCAAATATGATGGGGATGGAATTGGATTTCCAAAAGCAGTCAATGTAGTGCTGTATTTTTTAAAATATTTTGATCCCTTAAAGGGATCCTTATAATATTTGTGATAGGTAATCATCTTTTCCAAATAATATTTTCAATAAACTTTACATTCAATTAATACATTTGAAATTAACTGATTTTCAATTTGGAATTGAAGCGAATCGACGGATTAAACTTGAAACACAATGAAACAAGTTGAAATACCTTTCAGAATAAAGTTTCTTTCAAAATAATGTTGTTTTCAATGTATTGCTATTACATAGTATTACTATTTACTAGCGTCATTGTATTGCTATTACAATATTCTTGTAATAGCAATATACTGACGCCCTCTGGTGTACAAACCTTGCAACTACATGTACGTTAGGAAACAACGGCGCGTTTAAAACGTAAGGTTAATTACCTGTAAGCTTCCTTTCATAAAGCAAGGTAAGTTTTGTCGTTCAGGGCACCATAAATCCGCTTTTATATAACCTACCAACAATCGCCTTCAGAAATGCACTGCTTGCCAGATTGCGACGAATCTAGTTTGCCAAGCCTCACTTGTTCTTTATATGCGAAAGATACCAGAGATTGAGAGACCTCAATGTTTTAACCGGAAAGAGTAGATATACAGATAAAAGAAGGGGCGGATCAATAATCACACGGTGACCCGGATCGTCTTCAATCTAGAACGATCCCAGAAGATCAACATGATTCACGTTGTTTTGTGAAATTTTTCAAATATCCCGTTAAACTAAAACAAGGGAACATGGATTCGAAAAAATGAAAAGGTGCATGTAGTCAGTATTGTTTTCTTCTGTAATTTAAGGGGATGGATGCATTCGATTCCGATCCTAGATTATTGTTCTTTGAGTGTTGAAAGGGTAGTACCGGTAGATAGTCAAATCGGAACGTAATTGAAACAAATTTAAATGTACAGTACTGTATCTACACTCAAATCACTCAAAAATTATATTGCACACCTGTCTCAAACTGTTTGGACGCCCAAATATTGGAACCCACCAGGTTCGTTGAAAATAAAACGTCCTTTCCCTGCCAACCCAGTATTAACGAAGTGCAGTTTCTGGTAGGTGTTTTCAGATAATTCCGCATTGCCCCAAAAAATTTAAGCATTCCAAAACTACTTGATATGCTAGACATGGAATATTCAAATGGTTGCGCCTCAAACTTATGCTAATTTTGCTTCCCGGTCCAAAAATTCTAACATTTTTTAGTTGGAAGATTAAAAATTCCTGTGTCTTTGATGCGGATATTAAAAATTCCACATCACTGATAGAAGATTCGTTGTCAGCAAGATTGCTGCTAATTGGACGAAGCAATTTCAGACGGCATACTCACCGTTGCGAGCAAATTAATTTGTGTTGATTGCTATTCGCTCTAGTTAAATTACGACAAAATGTTTGCTTATTCAGAGACAATCTATGCAAAACTTTACAATAAACATATGTACTGGAAATGCATAAAATAAAAAATATATTGCAGATTAAATACGATCGTGGATTATTTCAAAATGAAACCATTAACCAAGTGGTATGATGTAGAAACATGTTAGTATACAATATCTGGAGATATTGTATTTGTGGAATTTATTGAAAACCGAATTTCACATAAACTCTAGCAAATTGCATACTCATGTAGGACTGCAGCAGTTTGCAAGCAGTTACCATCAACTGATGCTGAATGGCAGAAAAAAGTCGCCTTTTGGTGCAACACTGACATTTCGAATCGAATTATGTGTGGTTGCCTTCCTCATCTTTAAACATGATGCCAAAAAGCAGCAAAATGTGCTCTTTCTAATCCAGTGCCTTTGCTAGAGAGCAAAAAAAAACCAGAACATATCACGGAGGCGTCATTGAACGTGGCAATGGTTCAACCCTCCTTTGATAGGATGACATGTCGAGAAACATGTGATCGATTCGAGGCAACAGGCTAAACACGTGATGCGGTTAGAAATCACGTGTTCAAAAACCACACCGGGGTTACAGTTTTTACAGTGAACACCAATATTAAGGTCCCAACCAGAATCCACTGAAATTACAAATATTCAAATTTTCTTATGTAATTCTCTCCACTTGGAGAATTTGGCTTTCTTATACAGTATATCTTCATGAGCGTATATGGCAGGCAATACTTCAGAATTTTAGTATGTCAGATATACATTTAGCTACAAAGATAAATTAGACATCTTCGCTTAGAAAATTTCAAAAACAACGCATAAAATAAAAATCAGATGAATTCAAATGGAATGATTCCGGCCAGAGCATTGAACAAGAAAGTTCTTCTATATAAAGACACTGCGATAGCCTTTGTCACATCGAGAAGAACCGAGAACCAGCTACCATTGAAGGGAAAAATTCACAAAATTCACGATTTTTCACGATTCAAAATGCACTTGCACCAGCTAATGCTTCTCAAGTTTGTATATGACAACTGACAGGGACACCACTATATGCCCTTGTGCAACAAAAGACAACCAGCAGAAAAACAAACTTCGCAATGTCATGGCTCAAAGTGGATGGTAAAGAATTCAACATGAATGGCACTGCAAATGTTTGTCGGAACCAACATACACAGCGCCTTTAATACGCTATGTTTCAAGACCATATCAGCCATGTTTGCCTATGCAGGTCCCAAATGCATTCCCATCCACTTGATATGCGCATCAAAAGCTCCATGGTAACGACTAATAGGCGTGGGAGTATAAAACAACGTTCCAGTCAGAAACACGTACAAATATATCGAAAATATAAATCCACTGAGACTTCACTATGTACTTGTACTTTAATGCATATGCCATGCACTACAACGTACACAGGTAATTGATGAGTCGTGGTGCCGAGGTCGACAAACACTCAAATGTCATGCATTATTGTTATTGAAGCTGAAGAGTTAAAGTACATGTACATGTATGTGGAATTTTTAAAAAATGTCATGTGCATATGAACATTATTTGTACCAATGCAGCCATGAATGGGCAGCATGGTGAATATCAGCAACACAAGATGCTCAATTTGAAATAAAGTTCCAAGCGTTCATGGCAAAAATACCACGTTTTCAAGTTAATATTCTTTTAACACAAAATATGCATCTAACATAATCGTGTACATGTTCAGGGGCTTGTAGGATGTTCCATTTCCTCACAAGCAAGGCTGAGGAGTCGGAGTAGTTGAGTCGAGAGTATTTTCAGGACAGTCGGAGTCGCTAAAAATGCACCGACTCAGACTTTGGCTGATATGGGTTGGTCTTCACTCCCTTTCACAATTGCGACAACTGCAACATGACCACGTGCTGGGTGCACCACTAGACCCCCACCTAAAAAGTTTCAATTTTCTACCCAATACTTTAGTTGAGGTGGAGGAAACAGCAGAAAAGTTGTAGTGAAGTTCTGCAATACGACTGCAACTATCTATGGCTACTATGCAAAACTTTGAACCATGTTTAATGCTTTATTAAATTAGCATAACTGCTAAATTCAACGTCCATGCACCATTTAAATGAAGAATAAGTCGCTAGCCATTGAACGTTCAAGCAAGTTTTCGCATTGAATGTTGAATTTTTGACATTTATTTTTTAAATAAATAAATATAGAAAATTACAAATTTAAAAAAAAAACATTCCATAGTAAACGACACATTCTAGGTGGTGCAAAATATATTTGACTTATAATAATTTATTAAAGAATTAAACTGTAACTGAACTATTTTTCAGCAGAATTTTCAAATACAAGTAAATTCATGTACACTGTATTCCCAGAAACCCCCTCCCAGAAACCCCCTAAAACGTAGGTTACCAATTAAGAGACAGCATCTATATCGAGGTTTATAGCCTCCTACCTTTAGTTAGGGGGCGTTCAAATATTATTTCATCAACTTTGGGGTGTTGGCCAAATGATGACGAATGTTGAAAGGGGGGAGGCGGAACGATTTCAAACGTGTTCTTCAAAATTACACTTTAACGACTGATTAGCCACACAACATTGACCTGAGAAGCATATTTTGGGAAGCATATGTATGAGAAGCATATGTATCAAACTTGTACATGCCGTAGCTCGCTATCACAGATTCAATAAGGACAAGAGTTTTTCTGACCATTGAGGGATTTGATGACTAACAACTGCCCAGTAGCAAAATCGTTGACCAAATTTAAATAGGGCCAGGTTATTTTCATATCAATGAACTGAAATTTCAATTTTCACTGATTTCCACCTTATTAGTACTTGTTTGTAATACACCAACAAGCGACGCAATTTGAAAGGGCAAAATCGCATCAGTTCTTCACCATTAGCCGAAATTGAACACTCATTTGTTTCCCGTTCATTCCGAAGTTTCAATTTTGAAAATATACGAGAAAAGTCAGAGTAAAAAGGAGACCAAATGGGAGGAAACTGCCTGGGAAATGAAGATATTAAAGAACGAAACTGCACTATAGTGAGCAATTTGCGTTAATAGCGATTGCACGACCAATATAATGAAACAAGCCCCAAATGTTGGCAGAAAATCAATATAACTTAAGCATGCACGGCTAGAGAGAAGTGATCTGTAGAAAATGGCAATTTAAAAATCATTGTCTGTATAGATGTCATAGTTACAGAATCGTTTTTTATGCAAAAAATGAATAAACCGATGTTGCCTACCGCTTTAGACAACGATCAGATTACAAGAAGAAAAAACACAGATGTCTAAACTCCTATTTCAGAAAATATGATGGCTCAAATTCAAGTTATTAGTGTTACTATACATTGTACATTCAAAACTTGTATGCAAAATTTCAGATTTATGAATATCTTGCATGCTTGACGCTAAAACTACCGACACATGTGTATGTCATGCTTGTAAGATGACCACAATTTAAGAATACCCATAAATGTTGAAGTTATAGTTGCAATAAATTACAATTAAAATAATATTAATGCATATATAAATACAATCTGTATAACGAATTATTTCACTTTGAAACTAACACATGTTTATAACCGTGAAAATACAATTCAGGCTGCATGCAGTAATCCATTAATTTTGAAATTCAATCCCCTGCTTGAATCTACAAGTACATACTGGGTATAGTCATGTTGAAATTTTATTGAAATATTTATAAAATATTGGCAACTACAGTATTTATAAATCCAGAGCAGGTTACCCCCTAAAACCCTCAAAACATGTATCCCCGTAATCCCCTATAGGAGTTTTGATGGGACAATTCTTATATTATACTTCCACCGTTAATCTCCTGCAGTATTCTGTGTCATTACTTCAGTTCTAAAAAGGTAATTGTCGAACAAATAAGGTGTCGTTTGCTGCCAGCGCCTTATACAAATTAACGTGTCAGTCCAACAAAATCCATTATCTGATCAAATGTAATTCAGGGGAAGAGGATTACCCAGCTTATCCCTAGGTGTGTACGTGTGCCATCCATGTGGAAACCGAATTAATATCCGGCAGAGGGGTTTTCGCGACAGAACAAACAAAATAAAGCCCTGTTACATCTACTACATATTATCTGTTGCCTAGAACATGCCGATGATTAATGCCACTGAGGTGCAGGTGGTGCCGCAGCATATTCTGTGGAAAATAAGCCTGAGAACGATGTCATCCCCTGATGCCATGCCAAAGTTGGTTTTCTTGCATCTTAGTTCATTTCCACATATATAGGCACACATCTGTGTCTTACGAAGAAACTTGCTTCACAAGCCCTTTTGGGATTTAAGTGCGTTGGCGCATTGCAATCAGAGAATTCTCTGACAAAGGCGTCAAAAAAAGGCAAAATATTTTCACATAGCATCAGCCATGGCTACAATGTTTCACAAATTCTTAATTCAATTAAATAAGATAAGAAAGTTGCCATCCTTAAGTTCACTTGCGGGAAAATGTAAAGCACGTTTCTAGCACGATTCTTAACATCTTGTCCAAGTTTGCCGCAACATTACCTTAACTGATAACACGTTCTGTACTGTAAATTATCCCCCTTTAAATAAATTAATTTTGTAAATGCGATATGCCTGGATGTAGGTGAAATGCTTGTATACTGCATAGCGGTATAGTTTTTTTAGCTCAAGACTTTCCACACGCTGGTTTTTACCCCAACATTCCATGGCAAAATTCTATTACCCTTGCACCTTCATGAGATATCGATTTTACTCTACAGTAATCATCAGTGGCGACCTACAATCCAATCATTTTACAAACAAGCAAGTAGCTATATATTTGATTTCACTGCCGTTAGCCGTCTAACTCCAACAGAAGTCATTGAAACTATTTCGATGGTCACAGCCAATCAGTTTGCCTTCCATTAGCTGATAATGTTAACCGAATACTGTTTCCGACAAGCCATTAAGTATCCCTCAGTTAAAAATCAATAGATGAAATGTAGCATAATTGCATTTAGACAACGGGTTGATGATACTTTTCCCCCAATGATCAACTGCTGATTTTCCAGCGACGAGATGTTGTTTAATAAAAGTACTTTACAAACCAAAACTGCTATTCAATGAAAGCAAGGTGAACTAGCACTCCATAACAAATCAAAACGTACCGTTAAGCGACTAAACCCAATCAATTAATTGAATTCACGGCACTTCCAAAGTCCATTAACACGTGTGTGTGTTAGCTGTGATTGCATACACGTAACAAGTCAATAGTTCACCATACAGTTTTACAAAATTAAAGAGAAGTGAACATAAACAGAGCGGAATCAACTAAATTATGGTTTAATCGCACAACTCAGATAAATGCAATAAATGACCATCCAAAAATAATTATCCACCCAAATAGAAAATGTCAATAACTGAGACATCATCTATCATTTTCTTTAAAAGCTGGATTCTGCCAGAAAGAGATTCGGAATGAGAGATAAGCTAGGTCGAGAAAAATGGAAATCTTCATCATGATTGAAAAGTAAGTTTCGCGAAATTAGATGAAAATCAAATCGGATTAATTAAAGGGATGCTGACAAAATTGAAGACTTGAGAAAAAAACTGAATAATTTTGAAATTCAGAAACTTTTCAAGACCTCTTTCAAATCAAATCAAAAAGCAAGAGAAAACCTAGCTGGTAAAATTCATGAAAAATTTAAGATAATTTTGACAAATCAGCAAAACTCAGTATAGCCAAAGAGGTTCATGAATAAGCAGAGACACTCAGAAACAAGACTCAGGAAGAACCATTGCCTTCCAAGGTTCATGTAATTGAAATTCCAAATAACCTGGTTCAGAAAAAAGGAAAGAATCAATGAAAATAGGAGAAATTCGTTTAATTTGGAAAGGAGGAAGGGCATCTTTAATAAACGAGCGATTGTCAAGATACGAGAGGGCCATTTCCGCCTTTTTGCGATCCAATCTCGGCATACTTCAGTCAATAATAATGTCCCAAATAACACGACCACCACAAACAAGATTCTGAGACACCGCTGAACAGTGGAAGAGTAACACAAAGCGAGGCAAACGGCTTGACAAGAGCATGACATGGTGTACACAGCAACCCCTGGGTAAACAAGAGCATCAATGTTGTGACCTTTCCTTGATTAGAAAAGACAGCTGTTCTCTGGTTGGCTGCTTGATAGATGCTGCAGAGCGCATGAGAACCTCAAGGCAAGAACAGTGGACTTGATGAGAATTTCGCCATGCATGCAACGAAATACCCATTTCATTATTTTAGGTATACATTTTAAAAAAATGCTTTGACGTGAATCAGTTACATAGTTAAAATTTTTTCAGTGGAACCTTCACACATTTCAAATGTAACTTTAAGAGTTAAAACGAAGCAACTGAAGCAAAGGATCCATCATCGGTTATCATAAGTGATTTTTGCAGCGTTACAGAGCATGTGGTCAGTGTAAAACCGATCCCGTCGCATTTCGAGCAACGCTCGACATCCTTCAAAGTGTGTAGCTTTAAACACGAAAAGAAAAAAAACAATTTATTGCGACTTTACCTGACTCTTTCGCTTAACTTGCTTTGTAGAAACTCAAGCAACGGAAGCATTGCAAAGATAACATTGGCAAGGAAAATCGAGTTTACATGCGAAGAACTCCAGTTAAGCTAATGCACTTGACCAACGGACCGAGAAGCGTGCCCTAGAAGCTCTTAGAGAAACTGTTTGTTTTTAAATCGAGCTCATTGCAGCCCACAAAAATTCTGTCACCAAATGCTGCATAAGCTGATTCAGCACGTTTTGGTGTTTGGCATTTTGTTTCGCACACCGTCATGCGTTATAATAATGTAATTTGAGCCTTGTACAAATTATTGTAACGCATTTTTTAGACTGCATTGCTGCAATAATAGCAATAGAGCAATGAGAACAATAGGCATAAACTGCTAAATACTGCATCTTCAATCAGTATTCTTTCCAACCAGTATTTTTGAAACAATTGAAATTAAGGAATCCATGTACACTGTATTTGTTTTCTTAGATGTATATAAGCGTATCCATATAGAAACTTCCTACAGAAATACGAATGGTGTGACAACACCATTTGTTTAAAATTCTGGACATTTTATAATATTGTCCACACTTTTCAGAAATGTTCCTACTCTCATAATTATATTATTTTTTTAAAAACTTCTGCAGGATTATCGCGCATAATATTCAATAAAAAAGTTCACTAGATCTTTTCCATACGAATTTCTAAGATTTCGAAGATTTAATTATTCACAGCATCTAATCCTAGTTTTGCGAAAGCTCTTAAGTTAATTACACCCAAGGCACCTGCGCTATTTTATTGGAAACGTCTGGTTAATCCTCACTTAGAACAACGTCATACAATGTTGCTAACAAAGTTAATTTCATCAGTGCATTTTACATGATAAGTATTCAATATGGACAACGTTGATGTCGTTAGTTCTAACTAATGTACATTTCAGATAACATTATTGCAAATGTGCTGTAATTTACACATCGCAGTAAAATCGAAACAAATATTAGTTATGCTGTTGTCATAATGCTTAATTTTAAGTTTTATTCAAGGATGTCATGCAATTCGTTTTATTAAACTTGCATGTTGTTGGATGTTTTGTGTAACTTGTATTTGGTTTCAATGCATTATATACATGTACATGTATAAAGTAGAACATGAAAGGTGGAGTCAGCTATACTGCATATACAGGATAACGCGATCGAAATTAAAAATACGACTCTGATGATTTGCAAAGCATGATACGCTCGTATATTGCTTATTTCTTTAATTAGTGATTTAGTGATATGCGGCAATCCATATTCACAATAAAATACTGCAATGTAAAGATAGTGTCAGATTCGGTGGACCGGAAATTTCTCCTCATTCCATGCTCATTTCACGCATACTGTACATGCACTGTATATAAACTTAATGGAAACGATACGTTCTTAACGATATTCAGGGAAGCCTCCAGGGATTATGATGTAAGTCGCATTATCTGATGCGTTTTCTGCTTGCCCAACTCTAGCAATTTCACAGTTAACGCTAATGGTAAAATGTGGGAACATAATGTACAACGAACCTTTTTCGTGTTTTTAAAAAAACAAGGAAATTACATTTGTTGAAATTGACTTGTTGAACTTAACAAGGAAAATGCTGCAGAGGTCGCAGTATCTATAGCTTTTCTCTTATTTCAAGTCTCAGAGGAAATAAAACTAGAAATTGAAAGCGCGGAGGAAGTATCGAGGAAATTGGATATCAATATGTAACACCTTACACCTCGCCAAAGAAAATATTGGGCAAATCCATTAAATTATTGGGAAACAGCGTCGGAAATACAATAAAATAAAAATAACATCCAGAGAACGGTGTTTCCATTTCAGGATATAAATCAGATTTTCATCAATATTGAGATATACACATAGCTAAATATATTAGAAAAAATAAGGAAAATAACGACCCAAATCCAGTTTTGATTGAAATTACATCCATAACAATCATTTACCGCCCAAAAATGTCAGTTTGAAGGTCGGATCCACAATCTCACAGTACTTAGATCGAATTTCCTTGGTGTGAAATATTTTAGTCAGAAGAGCCAACTTACACTCGATTTTGAGGCCTAGTGCTAAAGTGCTAAGAAATCCCAGCTTTGCCTATATAAATTTTACCCAATTTCTTGCTTATTGAAAGATAATTTAGAATATTATGTTATCTTTAGCCCAGATTTCATAACTTCAGTAATATACATGTATGCAGTATGTGGTAACAGGTAACCCATTCAAAAGTAGGTTTTTTAATTATGTTATCCTAACGCAGATCATCCTAATAATTAGCATAACATTAAAAACATTGCAATATTTTTTTTGGCTAAAACTTTGTGACAAAAACAGTTTAATGTTCTGCCAAACAACTTATCAAGCACTTATCAAAACATGACGTTTATTGTTTTTTTTTTATAAAAACGTAAATAGCAGAAACATTATGTTACTAGATTAGTTACCAGGCAACAAACTGTTCAGAGACACTTGTAGAGGAACCCCATTGATGTATCGTGTGACAAAACGCGCGAAAAAATTGTTTCAAAGAAGAATAAAAGCATGGTAAAAAAGACAATAAATGTTGCCATGGCAGTTATGAAGAGAGTTTTTATGCCAAAAGCACTGAATAGTAAAATAGACTTCTTTAGTGACGCATGGCATTTGCCTAGCTTTCGCAATGCTAGCCTAATTGAGAAGAAAAGCCAGAAGTTTGGCAACCCCTTCAACAATAAACCAACGTTTGCTAAGCTAAATTATCTCTGGCAAAAGATCCCTTATTCACATTCATGACATTATCTGTAGATTACCATTGCAAGATGGCATTGTCATGTGTTGCATCCTACATACATATATGCATGAAAGCTATTTTCTAACAAAATATCTTCAAATTGGTAACTCTGATCTGAGAAATGTTGTAAATACATGTAGTTCGTCAAAGTGATGACATTCGTAAAATTCTGTTAAAAAAGTGTGGCATTTTGGACGCTCTCCAAAAGTTATCAAACAGGCTGAAACAGTCATCAAAAATGATTTATCAAGCATCCTGAAACCCTTGTATTTATTAAAAAAAATCATCTATGATAAATTATTCAATGAGCTATCAGAAATCAGAAGGCGACAACACCACGTAAAACTTATGACAGCTCAAATGCATCAAATGAAATTCTGAGATACTAATGATTGATATGAAGTATGGCAGTTAAATAACCGATAAATTTATAATTTCGACTTCATAACATTTTCTGGATATTTGCCAAAGAAAATCATGTTGAAATCCTGGCGGCGGATGCAACATCTTGAACCCTGCGAGCCCATAAATCTTGTCACTATTCATGTCAGTAGCAACGACGCGTTTATCGTTAGACCTAGCAAAACTATTAATTTCCACAACCGAAAAATGGGAAATATTTTAAAAATCACGGTTACTGCATTAATCTTTGCATTAACACTTCTGGAAAAAAAATTGGCAGAATTTGTCAAACTTTCAGTCTATGGTAGAATCAAATCGAGAGCACCATTCAAAAGAAAATGATGAGACTAAAGCATTTTCAATCAAACACGATCTAGCTATATTCATCACTTTATTACACCATAAATAGTTCAGTCATAATTTATGCGTTTTTATTATTACTTCGACTAACGACTATTCTAATTTGTCAGCCTCACTTCTGTGTATTCTTAAGAATGCCTCAACTTAAGATAGCACTTGTTAAAATATTAATACGCTATATATCTTCCGTCAGCTATTCTTTTTCAGTTATCTTCCATCAACCGCAGCAACAAATTATATGGTTTTCAGCCAAAGCACACAATTCCTGAGATGTAGAAGCTCGTTGACGCAATAACCTTAACACGTCGAATGGCATTCATAATGTGCCAATAATTGAAATGGCAGACAAAATGATCACCGCACAATTTATCGAGTGATGTTTAACAAGCTCATTCAGAGCCTTGCATGCCCTGTGGGCTACCTGAGGCAGTATGTTAAAGTAAGGTGATTATACAGTTGGCAAAGACATTAAATGAGCTGGCATTATATTCTCGTCACAGCAATTGCTAATGAACCACTGCCTGAGGGGCAGCAAAGACGGGCTTCAGAAGCTAAGAATCAGAAGTCACATGGCGATATCATTGCCAATAAAGAGGGGATAGCAGGTAGGTGAATCCAATTTGGCATTCATCTATTGTAGCTTCTTTTCAGTATAATTTCTCAAACAGATTTTCTGTAAATTCATTTGCATGACCTGGAAAGCTTGTAAAGTAGCCTGTGTTTATGATAATCTATATATTTTTTTCTACGGAAAAAGTGTAAAGGCTACATGTATGCCTGCGTCGTGCACACATTCTTTCAAAGCCAATGAAGAAAGCATGATTAATTTAACCGTTCCGACAAAAACAACCGCCCGAATTTTAGAAATTCACGTTCATTTTCAAAACATGAATATAAATCAACACATCACGGGTGCAATTATGGGTGACAGCAAATATTACTCTCATCAAAAATGCGAATCAGCATGTCACAAATAAAAATGTTTGCTCAGGTCCTTTGGATCACTTGGGTCACTGTTTGATTCGTACACTTTATGTTCAGACAAGGGTAGTACAATGGCGCACATCTTTTCTGGGAAAGACCTAAAGATAGCAACTCAAATTTCTCGTAATAATGCCGGCATATTTAAGATAGGGGATTAAATGCTCGTTGAGAAGCTATTTTCTTCATTTTCAGCTTTGTCGGGAAGATAAATGAGGTCAAAAGGGTAAAGAAGATATAAATATGTCACTGCCAGTGGTTTGACATCATACAAGCATTCATTCCACCTAACGTGCATCCGAAAGATAAAAGACTTGTCACCATCGTAAATGCATGCATGCCTACATGCTAAGATGCTTAGAATATGAACAGATGTTAGCTGTGTTTTAGCTACAAAAGATGTTGAAACACTTTCTCATACTACACATATATTTTTCGCCTCTCACATTTAGCATAAAAGATAAGGATTAACTGCTTGGAACAGATATTTCATCTAACACATGCTTAATCGATCCATATACTGTATCTCTGTTCAAACAATTTATTTTAATTATATTTACCTAAACGCGTCTATTTATTAACATGAAGTTCTAATTCCTTTGAAAAAATTGCGTTTAATCATACGAATAAAACGTTAAAGTAATTAAATTAAGTGGTATTATCGTCGTGAGTGCAGTAATTTTCAATTGTTAACTTGTGGAAAATAGTTGAGTTAACCTCTAAACATTTTATAAGGTTTGATATCGTACATGCAACTGGCGCTATCGAAAGTATAAACAAATGCTTTAAACAGTGATGCTTAGCCATTCGATCCCAGTGCTACGAGTAGAATTAAGAAGCCATTACAGACATTAGAAAGTTCATCAGTAGAGAGGAAAAGACAAAACACAGAACATAAATAAATGAAAGTGGGATGCTACGGGCTAATTAACCGCAGGCTGACCAACAATTAAGCAGTTATCTTGAAATGGGATGAGCGCGCATCTCAGATAAAACTCATTTCACTTTGCACAGAAATGACGCGTCATTCATAATAATTAGCTCATTAAAATATTCTTTTATTAATGCTACAATTTAAGTTGTGAATCAAATGCGATGTGTAATCAGGGTAAAATAAACACGATGACTTCGCATACTTTGAAACTATCAATTTTGCGGTACACCAATCTTTAATCAATTAGAAAGCCCATTAGTAATTTGAGCCCCTATTTGCCTGAATTAATCATTTTCATCGATAATCTAAATTCTTTGCAAGTCCCACGACACTTTAGAAGAAAATATGCGTAAACATAAGCTTACTACAAGTAAATCATTGAAAAATACTGGGTGGGGTTATTTTCTACAAGTAGATGACTTCACAGTTAGGCATTTCGTAACAATATTTTCAAAATTAACTGATATTATTTTTGCAAATTAAAACCTTCATTAATCACAGGCTCAAATATTGTATAACAAATGTTGATAGCCAATATGTAAATTGTTCATTAATGCTGTATAACGTGAAGACTCCAGCTCGCTGTCATCAGTAATTGCCATTCTGTTTCTGTATCTAAAAGCTTATTTTTAAGTACTAACGGAAAGAAAAAGGTTTGCTGGTATCCATGTTAGCCAATCAATACACCATTAAGGGTAGGTAGCATCGTCCTATTTAAATAAATCAAATTCACTTAATCCAAGATAAAATTTAAATTCACGGCTATTATTTACCAAATGTTTCAACTTTTATCCGAGTAAATGGATAACCCATAACTCTTGAACGAAAATATCCTACACACTGTACATTGGAATAAAGGGCTAATAATAAAGACAAACTGTGGCAATTAAATGGTTGGAATAACCGATAAGGCCACGCAAAAATAAATAACGATAAGGTTACACACTTTTGTTAGTAATTGTTTTCCCCGACGGGAATTAGATTGTCCCCGAAATATGAAAGATTTATTGCACGTAAACCACGGGCGTTATTGCAACTTTTATTACAATAAAAATCATTGATAGCGGAACTACGCAAATACAGTGAATTATAGTTCGTGATTTCCCTTATCAAATTTTAATTTCAACTTGGCTTTTTGTACACTGTGAACATTACAGAATGTTCTCGGGATTTTGAACCAAATGAATCTGCAACAAAATACCTCATAATATACTGTTAGATAATGAACGTATACATGCATATATTTTGAGACAAAATATTATGTATACACATTCGTGCCTTGAAACACCCTTAATTCAGCCTTTTAGATAATTTGGCATGCCCAGTAGGTAGCTAATTACTATGCAGAGGCTGCTTAATTAACAAATTCCAAACTCGGTAATAGCGCGGATGCATTTCATCTTCAATTTTAAGTTACATTAACAATAGTGGGACTATACATGTAGGATTTCCAATTGGAAATTACATCTATAGGCTATGTTGGCATCCGCAAAACTTGTTTAAAATATTGCCACGTTTTCTGCTAATGCGCAACACTATACAGTAGTTATAAATCATGGACGAACGAATTACACCAGTGGTGGTTGCTAAATTTTTGAACAAATTTGCAACAACTACGTGACTAGAATCTCCAGGTTTCAGGCATACAATAAAGATGAACTTTGTGAAGAATGCAAAAAGGAAATTTGGTGCTAAAACATCTGTTTAGAATAGAATTACTCTCAAATGTGTTTCAAAATGTTTAGTGCATCCAAATATCGACAATCGAAAATAGTAAAACACATAGATGTACTCAAATCGAATCTAGGTTACCATTAATCAGAAAATGGATTTTTCATGATATGTAAGAAAGCTGTGAGAACTGACGTTTGATATGAGCAACTTTTCGACATTCCCACTGACCACATTTCTCTCCCTTTCCTGAGTTGGTTAAACTGGTTGGGGCGATAAATAAAACTTGGAGAGGGCCTACCGCTACAACCTTGTTAAATTTTATAAAATTGCAGTAAATGGTCGACATCGTACTCGAAATGCTGTATCGCTCCAGGGAAGATGCCCTGAACGCAATGACGCAGCTGATGTCAAATAAGACGAATGGAGATGCTGGCTGGGAAATTGCATTTGGATGCAGGTAATTGACGATGATGGTCATATTGGATTTCTGCAGTCCAGAGGTTCAAAGTGCGGGTGTGAGCAGATAAATTCCGTCGTAGAAATTAGAGAATGCCATTAATATCTTTGGCTTGAAGAATTTCCAAATAAAACTAAAACGTACATTAAATTACAGTTTACATTCATCTTTTAATGAAATTAAAATTGCTTTTGCTACGGATGATAAAAGCATTAGCAAAAGTTGCATCAAGATTCAGAATTAGAAATAAATTTGTTTTCCAATATTTTTTTCGTAGTTTTGATTGGATATAGTGGAGAACAGCAAAACCATTGTTGCTTGCGTGGGTTTTCGTTTTCATGATCAGTAGTGAGTGAAATCGTTCTTATAAGTGTAACAAATTCCATACCTATCCACGCTAAATAGTGCGTATATAGCATGTGTGTAAATTTACTAAATCATCCCCTTAAATACATTCTCAGCATCAAAAAGCCAAAAAGACCATCTTTCCGAATTAAGTTGGCATTAAAAATATTCTAGAGATACATGTATTTCAAGTTTATCAAAAGGGCTGTGGCTCATAAGCCATCATTCACGCCTAGGTGATACGTGTTTCTAGCAGCAGTAGGTAAACGTTCCTGTCTGATGAAATGAGCTCTGGAAGGGTTAATAGCTCGCCCAGCTGTCTCCATCTTAGAAATTGCCATCGTTGACAATATACTGTACTTTTAGTGATGGATAACCTAAGCAACAACGAAAAGGCTGCCAATAGCCTAACAAATGAAATCCTTATGCGTTAAAATTGTGTGCACGTTTTCTAATAAATAAATGCCGTGTGCCAGTAAAATTTATATTCAGAAGGACTTCTGTAAAAAAATTAACTTTTCTGATACCATGATTGCATTTAAAGATGCTAATTCGATATACGAACTGCTTAATAATAATCGTGCTATGACTGTACAAGTAAGCTTAATACTAGGCCAGCTGTGTCATGCTTGCAAAAATATTAAACCTTTAATGGGTTCACATAGCGGGTGCCCAAATAGTCACTACAGCGAGCAGTTAGGCGACAACGAGTTAATACTTTTAACATTATGCTGAAGGGTAATATAAAAATGTCCTAAAACTTTAAGCCCATATCATATTATCACAAATTTAAAGAAGTACATTTATTCCTTAAAAAGATTAGAAGAAGAACTATAGGCTATACAGACTTATCTCCTTTAAAGGAGAAATACAACATCACAGGAGTAGATGTACATACTAGTAGGCCTACATGCAAGCGTTTCCTTGTGGTACAGTTAATTCTACAAAACTACGGTTGTAAAATATTAAAAGTTTTTTGAACATTCTATCAACTTTAAAGTGTAGAAACCTGGAAAGACACATGATGGCAATCACTGCTAGCTTCAAAGTTTTGCAAGGAAGCATGTCTACGGCAATGCTTTCATGTGTAGTATTATGTTAGCGCATTTGATTCTTTGATGTTTCTGGATTTTGGTATCTCCAATTGCGTGGTTTCTTAACTACTGTAGAAATGAAACGGTTATTCGAGTTTCTGGACTACGTGTATTTTCTCAACATGGACCCAACAAGAGGCATTCATCTTGCTTTTATAAAAGATATACATGTACTTCTTGACTTCCTGGATTCGTGTACGCTATCAAATCCAATACGAAGTTCAGTGGGTAAGAGAGACAAACCATTCAGTTTAGTGTGCTTTTGGCTTCAGGCCAAAAATCTTTAATTGATTTGCATTTTCTATGGGCCAAGGCCCTCGTGGGAATTCCTTTCCTTCCCGCGTCATAATCAATCCCCAGCTACCACGTTATCGCTATTGTATTGTCATTTCCAATTCCAAAATCTATGGTTACAGAAAAGAAAACAACTGCTTTTGAAAAATATAGCAGGTTACGGATAGGCCATAACGCCAATAAGGGCATGCTTATAACGATTATGACATAAAATGTATTTTCTTCCAGGAATATTCTTCCGCCAGCGAACTGCCAGCTTTGCCCATGTTTAAATTGCCACGTTTATGGCTTGAATTCAAAATAGAACGCCAAATTATCTGAAGGTTTTCGTCTTTCATGAAAGATCGAACATACGTGACAGAATTCGAACGTCACATTATTTCGCGGTTTTCCATTATCTCACAGTATTTCGCGTTTGATTTGGGATTCTTGCCCCATTAAGTTTCAGGAAAATTGAAATATTTCGTATATATCTGCCCTGGCGAACGAATAGAATTTGTGATACAACATACACCTTGGTGTAGGAATAACCTTATCAGGCCTGTATACTGTATTAGGAAATGCATGCATGCTTATCTATACCAGGAACATCAATCAAATCTTGCCTTACCTCAATTTAAAAAAGTCGACTTTAGCAGGCAGAAAAATGAACAACTGCTTCAAATGAGTCCTTTTTGCCAGTTTCAGTGATGAAAAGTTTTCCAACGCGGCGATCCAGCATCGTGATTCGAAGCACCGAATCGCGTTAATTTATGACAACTAGGAATTAGGATTCCGCAACAAAATCACGTACCGTCGCAATGGACGATTGCGTCAGATAATCCAAAAAGGCAAAACTTTGAAAATTTCGCCTTTTTTAGCACCGTAACCACTTCAAATCTTGAAATTTCTGCAGCTCAGTCACAGTCTTCCACGACGATCGCCGTCCACTTGGGTTGTGAAGCTAGGCTCGAGGTGATCAACCTACGCATCGCGGAAGGATACAGTCTGACGCTATCCAGCCGAAAAAAAGAGAAGAAAAGATCCCATAAAGAAATCGTAGTAATCTATCACAAAAATACCATTTGTGATCTAATTTTTCAAAATGTTTAGGATGTCGCGTTTTTAAATATGTTTGTAGTACTACTTCCGTTATTAATATGTTAAAAAGATTCATAAAATTGCTGATAGATGTAATGAGTGTCATTTCCACGACTTTGATCATTTCAGTTCTTTTTTGCAAGAATTTGCATTTTAGTATTTCGATGGGTTGGATACATCATACACGTATGGAAAATACCTGGTTTGAACTCAGTTACATCTTCAGTAAACTATAAACACACAAGATACATGTAAATTACACTACACTGTGACTTGCTATACTGCAAAATTGGAAATGATTTTCAGAATTGTGTTTTAACATGCTTCCAACGTTTGTCTTTCAAGTCATTCGATTATTAATATCACGCGAAACGTGATTAATGCTGCTACTATCAAAATTTCGTATTTGCTCAAAATAATGCGTCTTTTTTGTCGCAAATTGCGTTTCAAGGTAAGAAAAACAACGCTGGAGCATGAATCAATCTTCTTCGAAAATTTCGGGCGCTTTTCCTAATAGCGTTTTCTGAAGTAAACTAAGATTGATTGCCAACAGTGTTTACAATGTTCAAGCACGGCACTGCATTTGATAAGAATAAGCTTAATAGATTCCAATTTCGGTACACTTTGAAAGACTTTTGCTCGTCATTACCATACTGTTGCTTCCATTGAACCTGGGAATCGTTAATTTTCCAGAACTGGAAGATCTGACAGATGCCAGCGCACTCTAATTTTCAATGTTGTTTGCAAGGTGCTACATGTATATATTGTTGCAAGCATGAATTCAATGCAGCTCATGCAGTTTTAGACCTTAATTCCAATAATTTCGCCTTCTCTCCAGTTTTACGTTTGAGCAGTTGAGTAATATTTTAGATAAAAAATGCTGATAACTCAATTTAAGGATCGTTAGCAGTCATCCGAATTATTCCTATTAAAATATCGTTTATTGCAGTTTTCTATCACCTTCTTGAAAGCTTTTATGAAACCCGATGCTTTTAGGCAATTCTTTCCTTTTTCACTTCGCAAAAAAGCGGTTTGCTTAAGTGATATTTTCTCGGAAACGTCATTTTAACCCACTTAACTTTTTGCTTGAGCTAAAAAATAGCTAGTCTTAAATATCCCGTTCGGAATGTATGATTCCGGATGACTACTTTTAGAGTTTCTTCCAAAATAAGATAAAAATTGAAACCAAATTGATTCAAAGCCAAACTTTGCTTTCTAGTACCTCTTTAATGATTTCCTAGTAATCTGCTTTGACGAAGAACGTTATCCAATTCTTGATTGAATTCTAAAATGCATTTCTAAGAAAATGTTTCCGGCAAGATAGTCGCTTAAACTAGAATTGAATTAAAATACCATCATCATCATCATCAATGGTTTCGTCACACAATTCAAAAACTGTCTAATCAGTAAAACAGCAGATAAACATTGTTTTATATTTTTACCGAGTCAATTTTTTGTACATTTATCTGCATGTGTATTTTTTGTGTTTTCAATATAAACATGTAGCAATGTATACACCTTTTTATTTATTTACTGTGAGATCACATTGAGACACTACACTTAAAAATAATTATCTAGGATGAGCATGCTTAGTAAATATGCTGTCTGTCCCTTTTACACGAGAAATATACCACATTATAGTATATGTTTTGTTTCCAGAAGAGATGAAGCTTTGAGATCTTAAAAAAGTGACTGCAATGACAATCACGGATTATAAATTGTAGAGAAGACAATGCACCATGCGCTTCATATAATTTTCAGAATTTGCTTATCAAAACTTCATATAATATTTTATCACACAAGACACGCTTCTGTATTAAATGGCATAGCCCACAAAATTCTACAATAAATTTTGAAACAAATTTCAAAGCAAAATGACAGCTTTCTTGCTGAAAGGGGGTTGGTCCCAAAATAATATCTGAAAAAATACAAAATATATGACAGAAGCGTGGACTTTAGCATTCATTAATAACCCAACCTTGTCGTCTTTGATCACTGAAAGTTTGAGTATGTATGTGAAGATTCCTTGTTTTTTTTAGATAACCATTTCCAAAAAATGACAATCTATCAGCAAATAACAAACTATAGAATATACACATAGAGTAAATGCATTTTAGGAAAGGAATACATGTATATTTCGCAATACAGTAGGACTGCATTTCTCTTTAATGTGGGTAATTGTGGTAGTAACTCATTTTAACATGTCGCTTTTATGCAAATGCCCCGTATCAACCCGTATTAACCCGTATCAACTAAATTGTTTCTAAGTGTGAAGTATTTTTGTGTAATACTGTACTGAGCAGGGAGCAAATAACACAATTGCATAAAATTGTTTACAGTAAATCTTCAGAAAATAACGAAATACTATGCAATGAAAATGTCAAATATACATTTCTTGAGTTAACTTAGGCTCAGACTATGTTTCATGACATTAATAAGTAGTGTCTTAAAGCTGTAACCAATGTTTATACCCAAGTTTATTGGCCAAGAACCAGGGCACAGCCATCACTCAAAGTGGAATTTTCCATTTACCTTAAATCGGTACTCCACTACTTCCAACAAAGAACTTTCATATCACCTTATGTTTAAGTGGGCGCAGCGCAGCACTCAAATTTTAAATCCCATGAGGAGCAATTTATCTTTCCCTTTATTTCCATGAAAGCATCCCTAATGAAATTATAGTTCTGCTTAACGAGACAGTTTGATTTTTCGTGTAAACGGTCTTAGTGGCAAATGTGTCTAAACAGCGTTCGCTGCATAAAATATCAGATTAAATTTCTTGGCACGATAACTCAGCTCAATAATTTATGCCAAATAATTAGATCAACATGGTGAAATTATTCGGCGATGGGATGTACTGTACACCTATAACACCATCGTTGTCAATTTTCAAGTATAATTGCATTTGCCAAAGTATTTAGTTTCCTACATAAGCCTACCGTATAACGTTTTAAAACTACACACAAGAAGTGCAAAAGTTTAAACAAAACTATATCAATCCTTAACATTAAAACCATCTCAACAATCATTTTTATACTCTAAATTTCGATAGCATAACTAGCAATACTATGCTAGTTTACTGCTTTTAACATTCGAAATGGTTTTGTAACTTAAAATATACATTTCCGTTAATAACATTCAGAAACAGTACCCTGATGACAGAATGAACGTCATGAGTACCAAACCAAAGGGCTCAGCATGTCCTCAAAAACTTTACCATGACAAGAAGATCTCCCTTTATGCTAAAAGGGGCTAAAGTGTTAAATTGCGTTTGGCAAATCTTGGGTCCACATTGGCTCAATTGGCTCTCAAAAATGGAGACAAATGACTCCGATGTGGACGGTCCTAGACAGATAAAAGGCATCAAAGTAGAAGCTGTGTGCGGCCATTGGGTGATCGATGCAGGTATTGTAAGGCATGGAAGACGACTGCCATACAAGGCACACAACTGTTCCTGTATAAAACAGATAAACACAAAATCAATAATGTCACCTGCGTGTGTTATTGTAAATATAGTGGGGCAAGTGACAAAGCCATCGAAATTACCCGAGGGAACTGGCCACGACAAAGCAGTTCTGGCTGGAAAAATGAATGAGAGAAAATGGAGGCCAATAAATGAACTAATGCTTGAGAAACTTGAGGGTTTGATCAACAGATCAATGCTAATGGCAAGCAGCGTATCATTTTAATGCATTCTCAAAATTCTTCAATTCAAAATTATTTCATACCGGTGCAAATGTGTTGCAGACTACTTCTCAAAAGATGTGAACAGGTTATACAGTATGTACATTTATAACTTCAAAAGACATTTATTTTGCACATTTTTATCTGAATGAAACACACGTACTGGGATTTAACTTGTGGAGGCCGTCTACTATACATCATCGTCATTCATATTCATTATTCTCTAGACAAAATTTACTTTGAAGTTTCCCCTAAGTAGCGCCACTGGAACCAGGTTTTTGCATCGTGTCAGTCTCGCAATGTTGAATTTCATAAATATCGATTTTTCGCTGACGTATTGCAGTGGTTTGAAACTTTGAACAAGCCTAAGAATAAAAACTGATAAAACCGCTTTATCTTTTTACAATTGTGTGTAAATTTTAACCTCCATGATGTTCACATTCAGTTCTTTCTTTATGGCGTACGAATTTTTTGGTAGCTTACAGCATTAGTCTGACTTTAGATAACGTTTAGTAACACTTTGCACAATTTACTTTCAAGAAATCCTGTCGGGGATTATGGTCTGACCAGCACCAAGCTTCCATAAATCACGCAGTAGTTTCCAGAAGCATGAAAACCAGCGTGATATTGACCGTTTGCCAAATTTACAGTGTATTTGCCGAAGTTACCATCGCCATGACACGATGGCTTTCGCTTATTTTCGAAAATTTAACAAACTGTGGTAACGGTTGGAAAAAGACGTCGTATTGGACTTGAACCAAATTCTTAGCGGCACAACCACGTGAATTTTATTGTTTAAGAAGTTAAAATGCCAGTCGCTGCAGTCGTGTCATATACAGCGCAATGGCGCTTAGACATTTCAACGAATGTCGTTAAGAAAAAATACATGACCATATGGACGTGACAACTAAGGCTATTATGACTCGCATTTAGAGACGACATGTTCGTTCAATAAAGAACATAGAATAATGTGATAAAAACTTTCGCAGGAACTTCGAAAGAAATGAACTTCTCTAATAAAGTTTACTGCCAGGATCTCGTAAATGATACTAAAAAGGTGATATTTTTCTGCTCACAAATTGACACGATAGATTATTGCTTTAAAAAAATGCTAAAAAAATCTTCCCATGCCGGGAATCGAACCAGGGCCTCCTGGGTGAAAGCCAGGTATCCTAGCCACTAGACAACATGGGAGACATGCCTAACTCACCCAATTCATTCGAATAATTATTGAAAATCCGGTTAGAATTATTATTTGAACGCTACTTATTAGTTAAGATAACTGCAATTAATTAAGATACTGAGTTTATTGCTGATTTTATTTCTCTACGAATTGTAGCCGTTTAAAAGTGCACACAAAAAGGATACAAATGAAATTTTATGAAATAGAATATTGTCCAGAGTTACTTTGGTCTTTCAGATCTCATAAATGATGATATTAAAGATGGTGAAATTTCTATCTGCACACAATGGATTTACGACAATGCATTCTCGTGATTTTCAATTATTAACATATTTTAATTTTAAAAAAAATTCCCATGCCGGGAATCGAACCCGGGCCTCCTGGGTGAAAGCCAGGTATCCTAGCCACTAGACAACATGGGACAGGCGAAAGTTAACTTGCCAGGAAGCCATTAAAATAATAATTTGAAATTTCTATACACTACTGTAAATTCGTTTTGACTTTCATTATCGATACAACTGGAAGCCATACATTACCTTGTTCTTCAATTGAAAATGGTGCGCATACGCGTGCAAAAACACGTTAGATAAAATTTTTATTATCGTCTTTGTGTTTTTTTTCGACCATAGCGATAGGTCGACACTCGACTGCAATAAATTAAAATCCTCAAAACTATCAGCCGATCAATTGTATTAACATTTGTTTAAAATTCACTAAATTGTTCGAACTTTCCTTTATTTATCTACAATTTTTCTCAAGATGCCCAAAACATCAAAGTTTCTGAAACTTTAATCACATTCTCCAGGATTCCCCCACTTCCCATTTGTGGAATGTGAAGTTCACCAGTAATTTCCTCGAATTTCACAATTATCAAAAATGTCAGCTATCACAAATTTTTGGACAATTTCCAACTAATCTACAAATATGTCCTAAATTTTTCAAAAGAAATTGCGAAAATAGGGACGGCATTGAGGAAGAATTCCGAAACATAGCAACAAAATTTCCTAAATGCTATGTGCATACCGCTCCTGTGGAATGGTGGGCGCAGAAATGAAATGCGAGGGAAATACACCAGATTTTATTCTCACCATAAAATCACATGACTAATTTGCATCCATAACGTCGTCTAGTTCCACTTTTCGATTATCGCAAAGATTTTTTTCTAATGGGATCCATGGACGTCATCACTACATTAAAAAGTGCCGTGCATATATTTAACGACCCACCCACCCTCCGTAACACTCTGTAACACATTACAGACCACCCACCTCTATTGTTACGTAACACATTTGAACAAAACCCCTGGAATTTTAAGCAAATTGTTGATTATACATGACCTACATGTACATGTAGTGTACCATCTGTTACTGATTCTACAATGTTATTAATGACAATGTTTTTGCATGGTCTTCACTTGTCCATACCAAATCTGACTGCAGAGCTCAGAAAAGTTAATTTGCACATCAGCTCATGCTGTTGTCTAGTTACAACTCTCTGTCGTAGAATTTCCGAGATATCCTTGCTCTTGGGAAATGTTACGTAACGCAAGGAGAAAACCCCACGGACCCCCTGTAACATTTTGTTACACTTTCACGAGGAGCCACCCACCCCCTGGTGCGTTATGTTATAGTTGCACAGCCTATTATCCATAAATAGGTCGGAGCCAGCTACATGTAATTTAAACAAAACCAAAAATTAAACACTGTCGATAACAGGACTGGATCCATTAGGCCACGTGGACTACTGAAGGCAGCCCAAAAAAAACATACAGTATAAACATCTAAGTACATTAATTTTAGTAAATTAATGGTTAAAAAACACGAATTACAGAAATACAAGCCGAATTATAACAAACAACACGTACATGTACGTCGTCCACGACAGGACTCGAACCTGCAATCTTCTGATTCGAAGTCAGACGCCTTATCCATTAGGCCACGTGGACTACAGATAACAACCCAAAAAGGTATAAAATTCCAAAAAAATTAATTTAAAAAAAAATAAAAATTTCAGAAAAACAAGCTGACTTACAAAAACACACTTCACGTCGTCCACGACAGGACTCGAACCTGCAATCTTCTGATTCGAAGTCAGACGCCTTATCCATTAGGCCACGTGGAC